>JABFFJ010000317.1:0-14518 GCA_013623715.1 Fusarium verrucosum
TTGTTGCAACTTGCGGCGCCGAACGATCATTGGTGACAGCTTTCTTGAGAGCCTTGCCTTTGTGAATATCCGACAGGAGAGCGCCCTGGAAGAAGTTGTCAGATTCTGCTTAAACTATCCTGTGATCGATAGGTCTTCGCCATGGTTGGACATACTCGGTTAGGAGCTCCCGCAGGAGGACGGCCAGGTAGACCTCCTGGAGGAGGCGGAGGCGGGGGAGGGCCTCCCATACCGCCAGGCGGCGGTGGTGGTGGAGGGTGGAGGAGGCATCGCGAAGTCGTTCTATGGCCTGGATGGTGTCGGGTATGGTGTTGGATTCGGCTGTCGTTGGGCGGGATGAAAGAGAGATAGTTGAGGTTTTCGGATTTCGGTGAAGGGGAGGGTCCAGACCCTGGGGATATATATTAGTCCTACAATGCAGCCTGCGGAGGCAGCAGGGAAAATGAGGCCAAGACAAAGAGCGGATGTATAAAGGTCAAGGTTGAGTGAAGTCTGGAGGTGCTGAATCAGTTCGGATACGCAGCCACCTCTTGTTTCGTCATGGCCAATGGAACGCTGACGCCGCATGTAAAGAATGGAAGGCAGCACCGCTACTTACAGTGGAAACGCTGGGCATGGATGAACTGGGCCGCGCTGAGCCCCGCTTTCTTCGCCATGGAATTCTTTGAAAATACAGTACCTACATCCAGGCGTCAGGCTCCCACTTAAGCTGTCTCTTGACTCCCGTTGAGCAACCTATCAAAGTTTGTCAATCGCAAGCAAGTGGGGCTTCCCGCTCGCGTATCATGGGCCGCGAAATTCAAAGTCGGTAGGTTCCTGAATAGTATCAACGGCAACCGAGACGGGAAGAATTTTGCTCAAGAGAAGGAAGCGATCAATTGGAGACGGATCAAAATCTGGGATTCCAACCCAATTGGTCTCAAAAGTATAATTTCCACCATGTCACGAATAGCCCCTCGGCAGATTGGCAACATCTGCCATCGATGCGCTTTTACATCAGCACCGACAATCGCCAACCAAGCCTTCGTTAGCGGAGCCCTCCTCGCCAGCGTTCGTCATGGCCGAAGGACAACAATAAAGGCCTCGAGCCCACGATGGGCTGCGAGTTCATCGACTTACCCAGACCTCAACATCCAGCCGGCCGATGCCGAAAAAGTCCCCCGACAATTGACTGATCCAACACAATTGGCAAATATCGTCGAGAGTACCAAGAAGAAGTTCCTTGCGACAGATGGAATTCCGGCAAAACAATTGACGACTGTGGCTCTGGAAACATGCCTGAAGGCTGCCCGAGCTCTCCAACCCCAAATCCACAGAGCTGAGGCTCAATCACGAGCATCGACATCAAAGCTCATGGAATTGGGAGCTGAGCGGACTGGCCAGAGACCGAGTTCTATGGATGCGCAACTCGCCGATAGCGTCAAGAAAATCTCGTACTCTGCCTACGCAATCATTTCACAACCCAATGTCGAGATAACACCCGCTTTCCTTGAGCTCTACGTTGCCATTCAGTCCTCACTAGGTCGACCGGAGTCGCTTCCTGCAGTGTTCGAGATGTTTGCGACTAAGAAGAAGCCTGTTGTCAAGAATGGAGTGGTCCACTATGCTGCGTCGAACCCTAACGCAGCAGTTAAGGCTATTGAGAAGGGCGTTGCGGACATGGCCCTGCAGACTGCTATTGATGCCAAACACTTAGACTCGGCGCTGGGCATTGTAGAGGCTTCCTTCAGTCTCCCCGCGTTCAAGCGCCAGAAGCTTATCAAACATTCCACAGCTCCTGCTCTTGCCCTCGGTTCTCTTCCCTTTGGCATCTTTGGCCTCGCATCTGCGTATGCCGCCTACTGGCAGAACACGATGGATATCTCCACTGCAACCGGTCTTGGAGTCGCTGGTATCTCTGGATATTTCTTGGTCGTGGGGTCGATGGGCATGATTGCCAAGTTGAGTAATAAGGATCAGATGAAGCGTGTGACTTGGGCGCCCGGTACACCACTACGCCTCCGGTGGCTGAGGGAAGAAGAGCGAGCTGCCATGGACAAGATTGCTTGTGCCTGGGGTTTCAAGGAACCTTGGAGGCACGGAGAGGAGTCTGGTCCTGAATGGGAGGGCCTTAAGGAGTACATGGGTTACCGTCAAATGATCCTCGATCGTGTTGAGTTCATGGATGGCATGAGTTAGTTCTCCATTATTGATACAGTGTACATCATAATTGTAAAAAAGACAATATTTTATTGAAGCACATTCTCAATCTTCCTAATGGAACATGTGTCTTGACAGGCCGGATTCCAGGCAATGAATACGGAGAGATAGACAAAGAGAGAGCAACTGTGCCGTATAGATCGGCGTATATGAACCTGGCCGTTTGCTATGTACATCAAACATGACACGAACTAGGCTCAGGGTTGGTTTCATACGTGACCCCATATTCAACCGTCTTCCTTATCACCCCAACCTCACTTGTCGATGTCAAATCTGTTCCAGCTCTTTGTAATGAACCCAGTATGACCTCCTCGCTTGTTCCGTCGTGTAGAAGCACAACGCTTTGTGTAAGTCCTTGTGCTTTTTTGGGCCCAACATAAGGATTCCACGCTCTTGTTTGACCTCGAGAATCATCAGTGAGCTTGTAGACACTGTGTGATGACTGCCCCGATCCAACAAACCATGTAGGAAAGAGTACATCGAGGGGAATGCGGCACGTTGGCAGACATGGGCAGATTATGGCCAAGTTTTGTTCGATGATCGTCCACATTGTGGAGGTTATGTCAACTAATGGAACTGTCAGCAAGATTGGCTGTGTGCATCTATGCAAAGTACGCACATGTTATGTCGGGGGATTTAGTCGCGAAATCGAGAGTTGTCATGCGCACGATGGATGTTACTATAACACTAAACAGAGTGAGTCCACCTGGTGCATGTCTGGCTTCTAGTTTCACTTACAAACTTCCACCCATTATAAGCACCATCATTAGTGCTCGCTTGTGAATCACGGGCAGTTGACTCTTCCAAATGGGTTGCATGGGCAACATCAGTATGAAAGCATTTGTTCCAATGGAGAAACCTGCATTTGCATGCCAAGTCTTGTTCAGGCTGATACAGGTTGGTTGAACAGACTTATCCCATGCACCTCTAACTGGACTACATTGCCATATTGATAATGCCAATGCTATGAACATGTAGCAGGTAATGATGCCCATGAGGGTGTAGCAGCACCTGCGAAGCCATTTCTGGACAAAGATGCGAAGGTAGAGCAGGAGTATTGATATTTTGGCTGAGTTGATGGTGAACTTGTAGAGAATTTGAGCAATGTAAAATAGCTGGTACTGTTAGAATTGCCATGCGATAAGATGTTATAAAGGTATATGGTATATGTCCCTCACCTTGAGTGCCATTAATTTGTCCTCTGTCGTCAAGGTTTCAATATGGCGCCCAAATCCATAATTACACGAAACCATCATGACAGCCTGTAGAGTCAAAGAAGATAACTTGTGACCAGTGTCAGTCTCCACAAAGCATCAGTCACAGCATGAGACTCACAAAGGATATAATAACGGTACTATCATCCCAACCCAAGCCTGGTCTCTGAGCTAGGCGACTCCAAACCCGGAAAAAGACGAAGACAGGCGTCGCAACGAAGAAAAATATACATGGGACATAAATCAGCACCGCGTTGCTCTCATTCGGGATATCTTTCGGGATCATCGTGGACAGTCGAAGACGTTAGGCATGTGACACTTAAACGCCGACATTATGGGAGCAGTAGATCTGGAGAAGCATCATATATAAACAAAGTATGCCTCTCAGCTCAAACTTTCTCTACATAGCTTCGGTCTCGACGGGGAACCACTAGAAACAAAATTGGGCATGCTCGTTGCTTCTGCGTGAGAGGTTAACAGTATACGGTGGATTAGTATGAAAGATATCCAATTATAGCCTAATGTAGGTATGCAGTAGTGGGATTGAAGTGGGGATGAGTTCTACAGGAAGCAGACAGACACAGTTCAAATCATAGTTAAATATCATATACTTCATTCACTACAGGGGAACTTGTGAAGCTTGGAGTTAGAGTGACAAGCCGGGAACTGAGAACATCGAATGGCTGAATTCCTGACTGATATACTAAAGTTGAAGGAATATCAAGGACTCTAAAACGAATAGAAGCGCCCAGAGTGAACTTCATATTCTTTGATACCCCGTGATGATACCGTCGTGTGGGTACTCGGCAGTTTGTCAGTGTTTGCTTTTTCTGCACGTCACTTCATGCGACAACCGTAAGAAGGGCCCTTCATTTATTCTACACGAAAAATCCGATCCTTGACAAGTTCTGACCAATAATGGCTCATGGTATCCTCTATATGTGTTCCATTCGGTTACAACACCGTTCTTCTTGCAGCTGGGTGCTAGGATCATCCAGGAACAAAAGCAAAAAGCAAAAGCTGCATGGGGCGATCGATCGAAAGCTGAGAATCGATCAGTACCAAGTTCTCATAGGAATACTGCTCAAGTTCCCAGCGGTCTAGTCTTTAACAATACAAGGTTTTAGTTAGTAGTTTGATACTAAGTGTTCCACCAAGCCACCAAAGAGGGAAACCTGCCATATTAATCTCTCTATACCAGTAAGAAGGAAACTCGTAACAGTATAATATCCATGAAACATCTGCTGAGAAGTGGAACATGTTTGAAGCAACCAAAACACAGAGTAGCCAAGACACAATTCGCTGAAATTGCTGTTTTCAGACGTCGATGGTACCCTGTATCTCCGATCGATGCGGAGCAGGACTCCGATCGAGCCCACATTTCCCGGGCCCGTAACCCCGGAGGTACCGAGTGTTTATCGGACAGAATGTTTGTGTGAGATTGAACTGTCTCTAGCGAGTGGAAATGATAGTATCACTTGTGGCGAGTAGAAAGCCGAGTTGGTTCGTGTTCTGGCAACCAACATATTTGATCCTTTGTTGTGGAGGGATTCCATGAGTAGTTGGATTGGAAACGAACAGTTTGCGTTTCTGATGGGTCGTTTGAATTCCTTGATTGAAAGAAAAGGAGGAAAGGAGCCAGCAATCTGATATGGAACTCATATCAAACTTAGCATATTGGCAGTGGCGGCAAGGGAGTGATGGCAGTGCTTCGCACCTGTTTGCTACATAGCTCAAGATATAAATTCATAACGAGACAAACACCAAACTCGAACTACAACCTTGCTTGCTCAACATAACAACAACATCAGAGAGAAAAAGAAACAAACCCCAAGACCGTGGCCTGGGATAAATGGTAAGATCTTCCTCAAGCCTACGTTCAACAAAGCCACTGACGTTCTCACGAAGCCAAGCACCCAGCCATGCCCCCCTCCAACCCTTTCAGCATGCCCGGAATGGCACGCACAGTCATGTTCGAGTCCGTCAGTGGTCGAGGACCCCAGGGTGAGCCACGTCTTATTGGAATGGACAGTGACCAGGAACCCTTCTACGCCATGTCACGATGCGTCCTCGCCGAGACTCTCATCAAGGATATTCCGAAAACAGTACACCGAATTTACATATACAACGATGTGGATGCTCCCGACTGGAACGACCTCCCCCCCATCAGACGACCCATGTGGTCTTCCGGAACGCAGAATGCCTTCTTCCCTCATAACTCCACTGCCGCGCACGTTTGGAACCATCACCACGCCGTTATCGGGATGGGCATACCCCTCAGACACCAGCGCGCACACACTGGAGTTGAAGTTCGAATGGGCTCTGGAGGACCTATCGGAGAGTGGCATCCCGAGGGAATCTACCACTATAAAGGCATGCAGCTCTTCTCCGATCTCAAGTCATATCTTCGAGTCCCCTTCGGAAGCGCAACTTGCATCAAACTCAGCTTCGAGATAGATTACGAGAACGACAACGGCATGACGATGATGATCTCGGGCGTGGAGAACGTGGTTCCTGAGAGACCTATCTCGCCCCTGGACTGGCATGATTCTGTCCGTGTTGATATCGCTCAAGCGGGCCACCCGCACATTATCTCGCTCAACATGCGCTTCGTCGAGTCACAGCATCCAGACCCCGATGTCCCCCACATGACTCGAGTTGCGATCTTTAGTATCAAGGGCATTTCATTGCTGAGTACAGATAATACCATGGTCAATGGGAAGAGAGTGCACAACTACCACTATCACGTCAAACTGAGGCACTACCAGGGTTGGGATTCGAAGCCAAAAAGTTGAAAAGTCCCAGATCTATGATGAAGCTTGATTCAAGGCTGTTATACTATCACTGTACTGTGTATGACAGGATCATAGACGAAATAAAGAGTGTCTCGTAGCACAACTTTCAGATTGCCTCATCATTGATTGACAGCCCACTGAGCAACACGAATCACTCTCACGTTCCGACCCGCCTTGTTCCCTTTAGTAACCGTGATATATAATCTCTTTCTCCCCTCTTACAACGGAACTAAGCGCCTGTTCGTGACCCTGTACATCAAAGCTTGATGGCTCTCACGGTGCACAGAAGAACAAGAACATCCATTCAGTACACCTCATGTTCAGCGAAACAATGCCATTTACCGACCAATCGAATACCACAGATTTCCGTTATAATCTGCTGTATCTACATATAAATACTTCAACCTCAAGTTAGAAACACCCGTTTGATTCAGACTCCGAAGACACACAGACACTCCTGAGAAGCCCTCTTGAATCCCCCCGACGGTAACGTAACCTGTACGACGGGATAGCTTCTCGTGATCAATTGTTTTAGCATCTGCTCTACAACTACCGAACACATTGCACAAGAGGCAAAAAACAACACGATCATAAAAAGACAAAGGTAGGTTTTCCCTGGCCCCGACCAAGAGAACTAACAGAGAGAGATAGGCCTGACGAGCAAAAATGGCCCATCGACGCGCTGCGAGTGCGTCGCATATCCCGAGCGGACAGTCTGTACACCGAATGGACTATGGCCATGTTGGTAATCGTAGATATGCATCTTCTACGAGCGGAATCACTTACTCGCATGGTTCTATTCCTTCAGGGAACATATCTGTGCTAGACGGTGGAGAATCTATGGAAGAAGACACCTTCTACTTCGAAGGCCCCAGTCCTCACGGAACATATTACACCACGGCACATTCTCGAATCGAACCTTCACGTCCCAGACCAATTCCTCATAGCAAAGGCGGGTCTCTTCCCTGTGTTAATGCATACATCAAGGGTGGTCACCACTCCCAAAATAATATTCTCAGAAGCCTCCCTCACTCTGAACACGGATTCACCAGAGGTTCATACTCCGGAAACTTCAGCCAGCCGGGCCGTTATGCTACCAGCTACCAGAATCGCAGGGCATATTCCGCCTCCCATGGAGGTCGTAACCTTCGGCAGACCTATCCTTCAGACCACTATGATGAAGCAGGGAACTATGTTGGGCCTCCCGCTGTCAATACCTATTCCAACGATCTTGTGTCGTTCCCACGACTTCCCGAGTCTGGCCCCTTCTCACCAGAGCTTGACTACGAATATCAGGGGATCCAGCGGCAGATGTCTACGTCTGAGACTTCTAGTAAACGATCGTTCTCAGAACAGATCGTGGACGGTGTTCGGCACCTCTTGAGTTCAGAGTCCAAAGAACATGAAATCCCTCCTCAGCCACCGCGTACAGGTGTGTATCTGTTCTGTCGGCATTACTTAATCGAGGAGTGTGCTTGCATCACTCCACTTGAAGATGACGGGCAGGGTGATTACTGTCAGAGGTGTTGGGAGGGGCGCTGCAATGGGCCTAGACCTCCAGGTTCAATGGCCAGAAGGACATTATGGCAAGGGTAAGAAAAGGAGTAATATGGCATGAGCGCCGAGTCTACTTGGGTTAGGTCATTCGAGATGGGCGGCGCAGTAGGACTCCGTCCCTGGATCAATGCATAGGTATCTTAGCTGTGGTTAATCACTAAATAATGGTCATTTGTTCTAGCTATCTATTAGCTATTAGTATTACAAAGGAGATAATATTTGTCTAAGATATGTCCCGTCCCAACGTGCATCAAAAGGAGAACATGAAGTAATTTTGTGCATTGTCAATCAACAATGATCTATTTGTCCGAACTGTATTTTCTTGTAAGCCATCAAAGGATCTGTTCCAGTATGATTGAAAACACAGAACCATGGACATGTGGCTCAAACAAGATAAAATAATAAAAAAACCAAGAAACCCAACTCCATCCGCTATGCATGTCTTCTCAACGCCTTGCTTATACACCGGAGACAACATCTCCCAAAATCACATAGAAAAGGCCAAGACTAGCATCGACTTCTATTTTGTGGCGCGTGTGACCCAGAGAGAGGAGGGTTCAAAGGCCGCATCTCTTTCTTGGCGCTTGTTGGCTCGGAAGAGCTTCATGCCCAAATCATGCTCCTCTCTTTGGATCTCTGCCAGCTCCTCCTTGAGCCCTTCAACCTTCTGCTTCTCAACCTCCCGCTTGCGTATTACGTCCATGTTTGACAAGAGCCTGTCGGCGGGCATCAACTCCGTCATCTGCTTGATGCTCATGTTGATGTTGTTGCGTCGGTGAGCCAGACTGTCAAGTCGTGCTGTGAGGTACGCTACGCGGTCGTTTGCTGATTGCATCTCCGGGGGTGCCGGCGGAAGGTCCTTGTCTGTGGACATGACAGACTCAGGGCGCCCACTTGACTTCATCGAGATCATGATCGCATTCGAAGCTCTCCTAAAGCTATCTCCGCCGGGAACTGGTCTCCTACGATCCATCACTGACGGGGCTTGCTTTGGTGTATCTGGCGGAGAAGCCTGACTCTCGTTGTCAGATAAACGAGGCGCCTCGGTAGAAGCAGTGTTGTATGTATTGACACTGAAGCGAGAAGCAGGTCGCACCCAGGGGTCTTCTGGTGTAGACAATTTCGCTGGCTCAATAGAGTCGAGGGGCGGAGTGTTGCCAGGAAGCGTGTCTTCGGTTAAGGCGGAGTAGACGGAACTTGACCACGAAGTGTGAGGGTCGTGCGTCGAGGGCGATGGTTTTCTTTTGACGGCCTTGAGTTGATCAGGTACTATGTTAGGGCTGAGAAGGGACGCAGCAGTGGTATGTGTGATCGTGGGCTGAGAAGGTGGAGACCCGGTGTTTGGCGGACTAGGATACGAGTGAGAAACAAGCTCGGGGGGTGGTGTTTTATAAGCCTCGTTGAGTTTCTGAGTGGACCGTGAAGTTAGGAGGCGGCGAACCGTCCCAGCATTGCCGTTAGGCGTTTCAGAAGATGGCCCAGCACGCTTGCTGAGTCTACGCTGCAACCTTAATGGTGCAACAGTTACATCGTCTCGTACAGGATCGACCATAGGTGCACGGCCGCTTGCACCATTCCACGGTGGTCTGCTTTCAACGGGCACAGGCTCGGGCCTCGTTTTGGCAAGCTTACGTAGCCGCTGCCCTAGTGAGGGAGAAGGATTGCCGGAGCTGGTACGTTGCGGCCCAGTGACAACAGTTGTGAGCCCAAATGCTTGCTGGGGCTTGTCGGATGAGCCTGGTGGTGGCCGCATAGTTTCCCATGGAGTGGTCATGTCTGCAAGTTGATCGGTTGACCTGGTGCTTCGCAGCGGCCTGGGCTGTTGGCCTGCGCTTGTGGGCTTATTGTGACGCGCGGTTGGTATCTGGCTGCGAAGCTGTGTCTGTGATTGTCTGTGTGCGAGGCGGCGCTCTCCTTGGATATTTAGTTGAGATAGATCTGGACTCTCATCGATTGGTGAGACATCTTGAGAGTTCGGTCTGCAGGCGAGGCATCATATTAGCGATTGTGCACTGAATCGAAAGGATTTCTTTGAGAGTAGCACGCAGTGGGTGCCGATCGACCAGTAAACAAGAAGATACTCACCCATATCGTGCAGCATCAAACTCTGGAGAGCTGGGAGGTGAGATTTCAGCGAGACGACCGTACATGTCCTTGACGGGCGCCTTGGAGCGCGATAATCGACGGTTTAAGTGATGGGGGTGGTGATTACTTGAGTCAAATTCTTGGTCGGGATAATCGGAGGAAACAGGTCGCCAGGGAGAGTCGTTCTCGTCTTGACGTCGTGGGGATCGAGGAGGACCTTGAAGGACGATGTCGTCTGAGCCGAGAATAGGGTCACTGATGGAGGAAGATAATATGTTAGTCAGGAACAGATGGGTGGTCGTGTTTGCCAAGCAGTATCAGGTATATGAGAAGCATTGCAAAGCAGGAGCGAAAAAGAATGTCGGGCCATGGCACAAATAATGAGGCATTGTTAATGAGACACACTCAAGCTGAGTAGTGCAGATACCATGCAGAATCTTCAAGGTGCATCCCAGCCTATCACTTCACGGTTGCATTCGCACCGTTGAGTCAAGTGGTTCACAAGAGTGAGACACACGCTGCTTCGTGTGATGCACTTTACTGCAGGCCTATAGATCTCGAGCGTACGTGTTGGCTGACGAACGAACGACTCTAGTGATTGCCGATCTTGGACTGCCTGGGGGAGCCCAGATGCCTTCAATGCTTTGTTACACTCGGCACGTGCATATGCAGGGACTGCGCCCTCGACTGATGCCTAGAGATTCTGACAGGTTGGATGGACCCTTTGTCATGACGGGCTGTGTTGGGCTGCATCCTCTCGGCGCAGCAGTTCCGAACAAAGTTCAAAGAAAAAGAAAGGTAAGAAAGCAAGTAAGCTAGGTACATAGCACTTACAGACGAGGTGGGCCCGCGTTATACGACTGTCGAACTGTTTTACCACGGCGTATTTCGTATTTGAAAGGACCGTTTTGAATTCCGAGAGCGTTGAGTCGGTTATCGAAGTCGTTCTCAAGATATGCTTGGTTGTCGTGGTTGCTGTCGCGTGACTTGTTAGAGTTTCTACCGTTGCTGCTACTGATGCTCGTGGTCGATCTATTCTGAGGCAGTGCCTGTAATGAATTCGAATTCGAGCTCTGGGACTGGGGTTGGCGAAGAAACGGTCGGTTCTTGAGCTGTTGAGGTGGCTGCTGTTGAATGCTGGGGCCAGTGGCAGTTTTGAAGCTGTCCCACATGGCGGGCATCTTTGTTGCGAGTCACTGTAGCCAGTGACAGTGGCAGTAAAATTGTAGGGGTTGCTGAGCTGAAAGTGTCTCGTACTGCCGCTAACGTATCGTAGGTTGTTATTTTTGGACGCAAAATCCTGCGTAATACGCCTTTGACTTCAGCTCTGTGGTGTAAATGAATGTGCTTTGCTGACGGCGGCAGTAGTTCAAACAGCGGCGGCGGGACCTAATCGTGGCGGAGGTCTTCTAGAAGCTGGGGCTGGCTGGAATGAGCGTGGTGGAAAGAGCGTCGGGTGCGTGCTGTAATGTAACTTTAAAAGGATGGTCCGAGTTTCCAAGGTTGGTTTTGCAATTGACAAGTGTAAGAAAAAAGCAATTGAATCGTTGTCGTGTACTGTAGGCACGAGTCCAGCTCCATGCCCAGATTCAAGGTGAATGAATGTGGGTTGGAGAGAGTGACAAAAATGAAAAGAGAATAAGAGACAGATATTAGATGGACGAGACAAACATGGAAGAGAGAGAAAAGACTTGAAGATAGCAAACAGGGAAAAGATTCCTTGACCTGGATGGACCTGGGGTTCTTTAATCAAAGATTTTTCAAAATTACCAGGTAACTATGTACATGTACATAACTATCCGTACCTGCGGGCCAGTCCCTGTCCACTGGAGCTGTGGTGTATTAATTTAAGGCCTGTTGCTTGCACCCAGCGGACCTGGCACCAACCGATTGCCTTGTTTGCCTTGTTCCCCGTCCCTCGAGGCTGTTGGCGCCTTTTGTTTAAATGAAACAGGGATATGACGATACGACAGCTTAGGATGATGGGGTATCTACCGTAAATTTGTGGCTCTTGATAGCCAACCGAACGAGAGACACGCCTGCTAGCTGCTGCTGAAGTGTTAAACCAGCGGGTCTTGCTTTGACATCATGATGTATGGACGGAGAGCGATTATGTTGGATGTACAGGCGCCAAAGTCTATAATTTACAAGCGCCGTGACCATGCTGTGGCATCCAAAGTTTGGCGATGTGGTATAACTGGCTTAAAGGAGCCGCAGTTAGTCGCCCACACACCCGTCCCCATTGCTACGTACCGGAGTCAGCGGTGGCCTATCCCCTAACAGATGTCAACACGAACTGTTGCAGAAGCTTATTTCAACTCAAACCCGTTGCGAATACCTAATCGGGCCTGTGGATAGGAGAAAGTTCAGATGGACTGTTTATTCTTCCTCTGAAACCAGGAGGGATCGTCCCATCACCACATGCCAAACACCAAATGGCAAAGATTGACTGACGCCCTACCTAGAAAACGGATCTTGGCCGGACAGCCGGGTCAGCTACCCAGACCATGAAGAGATCTTTCCAACTTTGGGGTTGTCCCTGGTTTCAGATTGCTTTTAGGGGCAACGATGTGAAACTTGGGGCCAAGTGGAACCACCAACGGGGAAAAGAAACTACAGTTCATTCATTATTTACATGAGTTGCGAACCTGTCAGCCTGTCTTATTAGCCTTTTTCTCTCTGTCCGTACAGAGCTAGACTTGGACGATCATCACCCTAAGACACCAAACCTGGCGGTCGGTAGCTGTTGAGGTTACCTCAGTAAGCTCCCTCTGTATTTTTCCGTTCATCCTTACTTACATAACTTTATGAAGGACCCCTCTTTGACGTTCCCCTGATCCTTTGCAGCAAACCCGTGTGACCTCTGCTGTTGTGGCACGGCAAGCCCGGAGGTTTTGAATGGTCACCTTTTATTCCTGACCCCCCTGGGCAATTTGAAGCTGACAGATAGCTAACGGATATTCTTGCTCAAAACGATCATATCCCTTTTTTGTCGGGGGTACGGATATTATTTACCCGATTATCAATTTAAACGATAACATCATGCAAGATCCAACCTTGCAGCCCATGATCTTATCAGAGAGCACATAAGAGGCAATATGCCGTTCTCGTTAAGGGCTAAGCAAGGCTTAGCTTCTTGTCAATCACAAGTCCTTGAGCTGAAACCCGATTTCTGACTATGAACCAACTAACTACTCTTAATGATCAACCGAACTAGAAAAACTAATGTCCACCAACTAACAAACCCCAAAGGTCCCATCACGAAAACCCTTCCAGTTCACTGCCAGTCTTGCAGAACTGTATCTCCCTGTTTGACCCCTGCCGCCTCGAGCCCATAGCTCCACAAGGCTTTCCTCTTGGCATCCTCTCTTGCTTCCGTGCCGGTCTCAAGTTCGTCTGTACCATTAAGGTACAGGAGCTTGCCGGCCGGGGCTTCAGTTTCAAAGGCAAGCTGAACTGCATCTCCAGCACTCTTCCACTGTGGACGGAAATCTCCGTTTGGTTTAAAACGGGCTTGAAGGGATATGACGGGAGAAAGAATCTTGAAAATGTGCGACATTACCAAACCACCTCGTCGATGAAGATCTGTACCCATGACGCCAGGATCAAGACCAACTGTTGTGATTTTGGATAGTTGCGGATCCTGAGCCAGGCGACTTGCTAGTTCATGCCTGGAGTCATTAGATAACAGGTCGGAAATATGTGTTTATAGACTCACATGAGCATCACGGCACATAGCTTGCTAGCTCCATATCGCCGATATCCTGTGAGCCATCCTCCACCAGAGTCTGGCCTACTCCATTTGCCCTTTGCGAGCTCTACTGGTCCAGGGAAGAGGCTATCGTAGCCCACGTAACACTTGACATTTGTGCTATTCCGCTCGTCATTGATACTGCAGTTACGTCAATTGATGTTGTGTACAGGTCTTGGGCAACTTACTCATGAGACCAGCTCCCAATAAGGAGTATTCTGCCATTGTCTTTATCCATGCTTTGTAGCAGGAGAAGACTCAGCAGTTGGTTGGCCAAAAAGTTCACTTGCCAGGTCGTTTCATATCCGTCATCCGTCATATTCTATCACTATGAGTATATACACTTCTTGGTATTGGGACTGACTTACAATCTCCTCATAGTCCTGATATCCAGCATTGAGGATTAGAGCTCTGATGGGAGGCAATTCCCCAGCCGCAACCCGACGGTTGATCTCGGCCGCCATCGTTCGGACACTAGCCAATGAGCTAAGATCCAAGTCGACTACATCATGTTTATGAGACTTTGAGGTCGAGCTCAAAACATTCTGGAGTCGAGTTGCTGTTGCTGCCTTTCTGACAGTGTACACGCCCGTGTAGTTGTTAGCCAACTCTGGCTTGCTAAGGATATTGGTGACAATGGCTGAACCAAGTCCTCCATTGGTGCCAGTGACTATGATGGTTCCTTTAGAAGATAACATCTCCACGGTATTGTTGAGTTAAAGAAAAAGAAGAAAGTTGTTTCATTATTCTCCATGTCGCGAGAGTTCGTTGGACTTATACTACTAACATTCGGAGTTAGTCTTTATTGTCCCGGAGGCTGCATCGCCCCAGTTTTGTTAGTGATGCATTGACATTTTGGGTGACGTTGCCACTAAAAATTGAGGCTACTCCTAACAAGCCTGGCTGATATCAGCCAG
>JABFFJ010000318.1:0-55835 GCA_013623715.1 Fusarium verrucosum
ATATCTTATTAATATAATATTTTTAAAGTAAAAAATAAGTCTAGTATTATATATACTATTTAATCTTAAATAAATAAAATATAAATATATATAGTTCTTTAGTAGGCGCACTAAAAAGAAAAATATAACTGCTATTAATTATTAGTATTTATAAAGGAGTTAAGTCTGTCTTTTCTTTAGCTATATATGCGATGGTAGGGCTTATATGCATGCGACGGTTATATAACCGTCGGTGCTAATAATTGAAGTCTTAGGCAACTAATGGAATAATGAGAATATCAGTTCCTAGGTTCACTAACTTAAAACACTAATGTAGGGTTTAAAAGAAGGGATGACTCGATTCACGGGAAAGGCTAATAGGCCTTCTCCCAACAGGACCTTGTGAAGAAGTAATTTCATGAGCAAGGGTAAGGTGCTATTTGCAGTTGAGCCTTGTGACGCAAACTTGTCCTTCTACCTTATCTCAGATACAAATGAGAGCGATGGATTAACGTAACACTGCAAACAAGCTCTACACAAGATACTAATTAGGCATCATGCACAATGCTTTGCGGATGTTTTATCTCTATGTCACATACCCTATCATAACTGATATGAAGAAACGTTCCCTGGTATAGAAGACGTAAGAAAGGCTACCGAAGGCACAAGATGGCTTATAATTGAGGGTTTCCTGACCCATGGCTCTACCTCGTCATTGTAGGAAAGGAGTCCGTCTACAGCAATAATCATGACGTCCGAGCCAAGGTTAATCTGAGCTCAAATCTTATTTAGTGTACAAGGTTCAATTTGAAGTCACTTCAAACTTTGAAAATTCATAAAGATCAAATTTAAGCGTTATTGACTGGGCAACGCGGGAGGGATTCCACCATTAAGTTTGAGGCTTCACTTGCATTACGCTTATAAAGCCTTCAAACGAACCCTCATCAACACTTGGTACCTGCATGTATATAAGGATACTTTCCCTTCCAACATTAACATTCTGTTCAGAATGTCCACTTTATGTCAGCTCATACTTAACAGTCTTTAGAGTTGGCTTGACAGAGCAACCAAGTTTCTTCACGCTTCGACCTCACAATGAGAGTGATACATCATTTGGTGGCCATACTCGGCCTTGCGTTGGCAACACTCGCAACCACGCAGTCCAAAGTTCCCCGGAGTCCCCTGGAAATTTTAAACGCAGCCATGACTGCAATTGGACGCAGAGAAAACACTCGCGAGCTCAAAGGAGTGACGTACCATGCTACACGGTGAGAACCTCAAACTTATCACGATTGGAGATAAACTTACCGAGATAGAATCTACCGATCCCGGAGTCTTATGCAAAGTTACAATCTCATGCGGGCTGACGTTTCAGCCTCAACCTCGGGGTCACAGAATGTTTCTTTCAACATGGATGCCGCACGTCTTAGGCAGCGCATCGACCGCCGTGTACAGACTTCACGTGAGATTTTGAGCATATCACGCGATGGCAGCAACTAATAACTTCAGACTCTTGGCTTTGGGCATCGCCTACGCTGGAGCCTATGGAATTCTCACTGGTAGTTATGGTGGCCCCTCATGGTTTCGCCTGCTATGTGCGTGGGAATAACGAGGTCTTTCTCCCCCGTAATGTCACAGCTGGGTATACCGATGGTACACGCGTCGCTCCTAATATGTGCTGATGAATCGCTAATGACTAAAGATGGATTGGCCTTGAACTTGGTCATGGAGGCTTATATGATGGCCCCTGATTTGGTATTCCGTGTAAGTTATAGTTCACCTCGAATGGATGCAAGTGGGAAACTCCCGTCTAATTGCGAATAAATTGGCAGATTAAGAGCACTAGAACTTGGGGTTCTGCCACCGTTGAGATCAACGGCATCGAGTTTCCTGCCTGTAAGAGTTTCTAGCCAAGATCGATCCCAGTTTCTTACCATGCATATGTACCTAGTCAAGGACACACACTACGGAATCATCGTCATCTTGGACCCGAAGACATATTTACCATACATTATACGCAGACATGAAGAGCATCCTATATATGGCCCATCGACGAAAGATTTGTATCTTTCAAACTACAAGAAAATCCAAGGCATCCGGTTTCCACATACATTCCAGACCGTGTACAACTCAACAACCCAGAATCTCAACGCGGTTCTTGAAGACTTTGAAGTTGAGAGGATCACTTTCAATCCAAAATGGCCCAAGAACTTCTTCAAGACCCCTGAAAGAAGACACATATCCTGGCCTTTCTCGCTCAGTGATGCATTTGACGTTCCCAGTGGTCTTTTTACTGATTATAGCTCCAGCATGCTTGGCTCTGCAATCGGAACCGTCAGCTGGGAGAGTCTGAAGTGGACTACTGCTGTTGACCTGCCACAAGTTCATTGGTTGATTATCGATGATAGTAATGAGATGGGCTTTAAGCAGCTTATCATCGAGTTTGAAAATGAAGTCATTGTCTGTGATGCGCCACCTCAATGGAGTATGACCGTGATGCAGTGGGTTTCGAAGAAACTGAAGAAGCCGATCACTCATGTTGCGGTATGTGTTTCAACAATTCAATTTATAGATTATTGCTAACGAGTATAGCCGACCCATCATCACCGTGACCACACCGGAGGAATAGCCGATTATGTTAAAGCAGGCGCCAAGTTGATCATCCCAGAGATAGCAAAGGACTATTGGTCCAGCATTCCTGATGCCAAATTTGTCACATTCAAGTAAGCCATTGCTCCCGTCGAGAAGTCAATGCTAACAAATCCCAGTCAATATCACCCCTACGTCCACTCCGATAACAAGACCATGGCATGGTTCAACTGGGCGGACCAAGCTCCCCATGCAGCTGACTGGACATACGTCGTTGTAACAAAGAAATGTGCCAAGCCTGACTCACCAGTCATTGCCTATGAAGCTGATGCTTGGAACGCTGGCCTCAAAGCTGAGACGAATAACCAGGCTCTGATGCGGCAGTGGTTGGACCAGGCATATGCGCATGGCCTCCCCCGAAATACAACGTGAGTAGTCTCTGGTGAGGCCCTGATTCGACTGACGGGTTATCTAGTGTTTATCCTTCGCATGGTCGGGTTACACCGTTGAAGCAGCTTATCGGCATCACAGCTTATCCATACCCAGATTTTGATGTTACCAACTGGAGGAATGGGGCAGCTCTGTGTAAGGAAAAAGGCCCGTTGAGGTCATTTGAAAATGAGTTTGCACAACAGAATAATGGGCATTAATTCCATATCACAAATACCCAGAGTCTCTCTTCTGAGCTCGGTGTTCAAGGTTTCCGCAGGTTTCTCCAGCTTACCTGGGATAAGTCTCGTTTGCCTCGTATAATTATATCTTGCTAGATTCATCCCTTGGAGTAAGCACCATACTCAAACTGGGCAATTCCAAAGTGAAGCAATCCCTCAATCCGTCAATGAAGGTCTGTGGGTTGGTTCCAGGGGCAAAGTCCAAATTGTAGCGTGAAAGGATTTCAGTGAGGACGTATCGCATTTCCATAAGGCCTAGCTGCTTTCCAACACATGCATTACGACCTTGCACTGTTAGCTAGTTCTGAATTGTGGCCCAAACGAACTTGACGTACCAGTTGAGAAAGGGGCATAGGCGGAGGAATCTATAATCAGCTCTGGTTTAGTTGTCCATCTTTCTGGAATAAATTCATCAGGGCGGACAAAGCAGCGCTCATCTAATTAAGTAAGTCAGTACACAATCTATAAGAACGGGTTTTAGGCTATTCGTACCGCGGTACATTGTGTAAAACGGAGTGGCAACAATGGTATTCCCCGGGATGAAGACATCGCCAATTTGTAACCCTTCTGGGGGCGTCAACCTCTGAAGCCCCGAAGGAGTAACAGGGTAAAGACGAAGGGACTCGTCAATGCAAGCTTGCAAGTACTTGAGCTTGCTCAAAGACACGAGATCTGATGTCTCATGGCTCGCTTTGTATTCATCAATCTCAGCCTGAATTCGGGCCAATACATCAGGATGACGGGCGAGCTGGTACAACAGACAGGTTGTAGCAGAAGAAGTGGTGTCGCTAAAAGATATAAGTCCTATAGATCCCAAAATGGTCGACTGTTATCTTACCTGCCCGCGATCACAATCAGGTGTGCCTCACCACAGAGGTCATGATATTGCTCCTCCGTTGGCCGTTCATTCGCTTCGTAGTCCTCCAAGATGAAGGAAAACACGTCCGGGACAGATGGTTTATTCTACAACAAGTCAGCAAAGCCTTTAAATCCAAAGCATCCCTACCTTTCGTCTTATTTCAACCTGACTCTCAATCCAAGCGAGAAAGCTCAACCATGACCTGTTCAAAAGCGGCGTTGCTTTAAAGATAGGGAAAACCCAAACCAGTCGTCGAAAGGCTCCTACGATACCTTCGGATACATGTGCTTCTGTGTAGAACTTGTGTTCCACTCCGTTGGCGAGCAAGTCAAAACTTTTGCCGAAAGCAAGGTCACCCATAATGTCGAAGGTGAAAAAGTTGACCCATTTAGATAGGTCAAAGGGTTTTCCACTCATACTGGCAATCCGGTCAGTGAGAAGGTTTGTGTACTTGACGACCCGGTGTTCATAGTCGCGTAGGGCTGTAGTTAATTAGTTCATGTTGTCTATGTTGAGTCGATAACGCAATACCTTTAGCAGTGAAGGCTTTGTCCCAGGTCTTGCGGCGACGTGCATGATCCTTCTTCTTTCTAGCGGACACAATATTAACCATTGGATGGCCAAGGTCATAGAACGGCCCTTTAGTTACTGGCGTGTTGGTGCCGTGGATGATGCGAAAGGCTTCTGGGGTTGCGATGGATATCTCAGTAGGTGCTGGAAAAGGTCAGTCTGGTATATACAGCTAATTCAAAGAGACGTACCAATCCTGACAATGTCTCCATACTTTTGGTGCAGTCGTTGGACTTCTATATATGGTTGCTCTTCCTTCACGGTGAGATAGGTAGCATGGGCGGTTGAGAGGCGCGCAATGAATGGACCAGGGAAGCGATTTAGCCGGTGGAAGAATGCTCGGTAGATCAAAATACTGCTAATAATTCCAGTAGCGAATAATGCGAAGTACTTATTGGTGATTATCATCGCCTCCCAGAATGAAAATTTGCATAGTTGGATTAGAAGACATGACAGAGCTGCTTCGTAGATGGTCCATCCCTTGATAAACTTGATCGTCCATAGGTCCCATTCTCCTTTTCTCAGAACAAATAGATGAACTAGGACGCCAAAGAGAAAGCAGGCAACAAGGGGATGCACAGCATCAAGATGGGCTTCGATCAAAGCCATAATGACGGTGACAAGACGAAGTAGAGGCCAGAGTCACCCACGGGGGCCATTAGTGGTTTCTTATACTCCCTACTCAAAACTTAGTTCTCGTGGCGAAACGGGCGTCTCTGGCGCTATCGACGAAATTGTCTAAGCGAAATTGGAACAAGTCGACACGGACTGCTCAACGTGCCCTGCAAAGTGGCGAGATCCAGCTCATGGCGAATCAAAACTAAGAGCACGCTTGACTCGATTAAGTTTAAGTTTTAGAATATCTGAGCTGATATTTTTCAGCTGTTTTCAGCCTCCCTCGACAACGTAGCTATCCTGATCAAGTGCAGCCAAATGTGGATATATAATGCTAGCTGATATGTCTAGCATGACGATGTGTTGTTTATGCATCATCAATTAGCCTATTGCCTGCACGTTGCGTGGGATAAGTGCTCCGCTGGGGTGCAGGCGGTCAATGCTATGCGATAATGCTTTGAAACAGTCAAGACTCCATAGCCCCGCTCGAACATTGAGGCTGCTTCAGTACAAGATCGCAATGCAGTTTTCTTTTTCTTGAGACAAATGCATGTGAATACGGGCGAAGCTGACTCTCGATGGATGGAAGTGATAAGAATAGCCCTAATTTTCGAGGCATACCTCAACGGATTTGCTCCGCCTCAGTCATTCCTCCATTCATGTCAGATAACGCATTCACTTCTGTGACCATATGACTTCTCTTACAGTTGTGTCTGGTGTTTCTTTTTATAATTTTTAGGTCTGCGTTTCGAAACTCAGGTCTTGAATTGGCTTGATTCCTTGATCAAGGATCAGCAGACAACTGCAACATTGTGTCTCGGGATAACTTACTTAAAAAGTTAGAATGTTTCATATAAACTATCAGGTTTCACACCACCCAATGCCTCCTGCATGGACCACATTCCTCTATCATTTTCCAATATCGCTCTCGTCCCCGATCAAGATTTAGGGGCACTCGTGGTCCTGTGCGTTGATCTATGTCATTGGGGGACCAGATAAGCAATGTTAAAATATGTTTATGGAAGAAATAAGCTCCAGGTACTATTGATAGATTGATTCTGACAATGACGGTCAAAATACAGTTGTCTTTGTTATCTGTTATCTTGTACTATCCGGGTAAAGGTTAGCTGACAGTATCTGAAGGTATATGTTTCCATAGAACAACAGCGGAATCGATCAAATCTGGGGCATTAAATGAAAATCAACTTTATTTTGGCATAGCCTGAGCCTTGGCACCATCAACGGCTATGCCCAGACCCTTAGTGTTCTGAAATTGGCAGTGGCTTGGTTCCCTGCCTAGCTTGCCAATGATTGACAGGTGTTGAATTGAGTTTGGAGCTGTTAAGCGAAGGAAATGTTTCGCAGGATGAACTAACCAAACATCGTCTAGTTAGTCACTGACTCCACGGAGATAAGGATATTATTATTATCAGTGAGGAGGAGGAGGAGGCCGGAGCATCACGGCTCAACCTCCGGGATGAGGAGGGGTTGGTATCTCAGAACATTGTCAGTCAATTGACAAGAGGAACATTCCTGTCACTCAGCTGCTATACGGCATGGTAAAAGCCGCAGAAGTATCTCGAGTTTACTTCAGCATCGCCTTGATGCTCCAGACTCTTGAACCCATAACAAATTCGTCTTCTTGACGCCTCTCAAAAATGATCGGCTTGCCTCCGATATAAGCTAAACCGCTCACAATCAAAAACGCCGTCTTTCTGCGGATCCAGACCTTAATGGGTCCTGACCCCGGATTTTCATCCACCGGGGATGGCACATTCACATCTACGGTACAACGTGCAAGTCCCGAGAGTCCGGCTTGAATGCAGCGAGTCTTTTTTAACCATTTGCTGACCATTCCCCTCTTATTTCTACTTCCCCGCCTTTACAATGTGCGCCACGGCCGAGGCAAGATCATAACGACCCATCTGCTGTCTCATCTGTCCATTTGATCACCTCATTTTCGTGTTTCTTGATTCTGGGCTGTTGAAACAGCCTTGAGCGTATCAAAATGTTCTGCCCGACCACTGCAGTAGCATATAATTCGAATTTATAGCGAAAACGAACCCTCAGGCGTCATGGCCGGGCTGCAACCCGACATCTATTCAGCCATCAGCATCACCTGGGTCGCAGCCATTTTGGCTCTCGGCCTGCGAGTCAAAGCCCGTCGAATGACCAAGATGAAGCTGTGGTTTGACGATTACTTTGCGATTATCGCATTGGTAAGTCCCAGCAGCCTGGAATCAATCGCAGGGTGCGCGGGCTCACGTTCAGTATAGACCTTCGTATCAGGCTACTGTTCTGTTACTACCTACTGTATGCATGATATATCCAACTATCAATCACTATCGCTTATCATATGTAGGGACGCATAGCTACAAACTGGGTCAATCCACCACCACAATCGCAGATCCCATCGAGATCCAACATATTCAAGACCGATCACGTCTTCTTCTCTGGATCACCGAACTCCTCTATGCATCATCGATCGCCTTTTGTAAGCTGTCAATCCTCTGCTTCTACTGGCGCGTCTTTCGGTACACCTCTATTCGATGCGCCATCATCGGGCTGCTCGTCGCTGTCAGCATATGGATCACTATTCGGACCTTCATGGTCATATTTCAATGTATCCCAGTTCAAGCATACTGGGATAGGAGCATACAAAACCCACGATGTCCTTTCAATGAGGCCAATTTCTTCTTTGCCACGATTCTCGTCCATACAACCATGGACTGCGTTATTCTAATTTTACCGGTCATCGAGGTTATGAAGATGACTTTGCCTTTATCGCAGAAACTGGCAGTTGTTGGTCTTTTTACCTCCGGAACCATGTACGTCTGACTGAGTCTTGTGCACCAAGATAATGATCTAACAGTTGAGAAGAGTATGCATTGCATCGATCTTTGTTTTAGTACACTCCAAACTGTACAATCCTCGAACCGACGACATTCCGAAAGATATGGCGCAGAACATGATGTGGGCAGCTGTTGAGATCAACATGGCAGTTTTTTCTGGTACACAACTCTTATCATAGCAGGTCTATCATCCAAATACTAACAGAGGCTACAGCCTGTCTTCCGATGCTTCGACCAATTTTCCGTCACTTTCTCCCCGGACTCTCGACGACCGAAGAATCAGCTCAGGCCCCCATCAGCCTCTCAAATGCTGTTCTACCAGGGGTCAGGGTGACCGACACAAGGTCAAAGAAGAGGGAGGCCCGCAGGTCAGGTTTATCTCATGGCTTGTATGATCCGGAGTTGGGTGTTTTTCATGGGTTTTCGGACATATCAAGCATTGTGAGCGTGGCGTCAAGGTCAGAGAGTAGTTCACTATAATTATCAGGGTAATGTCTAATAATGAAAGCTATATGAGTTGATGAATTCATATTGTGTATCTAATATGATCTTGTGGATGGTGTACTGCATAATCTACCAATCAAACTATGCAATTCATATCCAGAGTATTGATTGAAGCAGCATAACGAGGTTGGATAGATGTGCAGTTAGTTAGGTAGTTATGCAATAACTTCATGATGGGGTGTTGTAGATTCTAGGCAGATAGTAACGGGTCAGGTGAACCTCTGCTAGTATTTAGCGAAGGGTTATAACGACTGGGACCACTTCGTAGCCATAAATCGTGTATCCAGAAAATAGTGTCGGCTTCGTTTCCTGGCCTCTTTCTATATGCGAAGTCGCTAACGTTGGTGTCGATGGGCTCGGGTAATGTCGTTTTGTTCGCTTACTTGATGGGCAAAGGTAGAGCTGAGGCGCTGCAACACAATACCCTGTTTAAGGGAGATTTGGGGAGGTCGGGGGCGACAACCGGGGTAGTCAAGTGTTCGGTGAGATGCGTGATTTATAGTCCAACCTTGCAGCTGAAAGCGTGCTTCCGCGCCTTGACTCGGTATAGAGGTAGATGTTTAAGCGATGCTGGCGTAGTTCATCCTCAAAAGAAGTAGTTTGATTTGAGAATGCAGGGAAGTCGGTATTGATGGTAAATTCGTGTGTATGTGGCGCAAGTCTTTGCGCAGTAGAGGTCTTTGTTCGCTGGGCTCAATTTTCGAACTCGGGATCATCGGCGGTATCGTAAGTTTGTGGCTTGAATGTAGTGACAACTATTGCAGGAGGTGTAACCAATGTTCGATTGCGTTTGTTGTCTCTTCCATCATCAAGCGCCATCCCAGCCTCGGATCGGTGTCCATGTCCTGGCATCCCACTCCTCGCCAGGTTCTATCACCACTGTCACAGATGGGACTCTCTTCGGCCATCCACTTCGGCCATGCTCTCTTGCTTTGCCCTCGGGTCTTTTGTGGCCGTGGCCATCTCTTGGAAACACTCTGCTATCCCGCGATCCTGAAAGGAGATCGGGGCAGCCATGGGCATTATAGAACTTGAGGAAACTTGTGAGCTCCATACGCCGTTGAAAACACGAGTGCGTAGACATGTATAGATACACCGAAGAGAACAAGGAGGCCCATGGCGAGGATGATGCCTTTTTGTCGGCCGATACGGTCGAAGAACCAATTGTCCATTTCGGGGAGGATAGATGGTCGTGGTTCAACACGGTGATTATATGATTCGATCCTATCCATTATCGGTCTCTGGTGAATATTTGTCGCAGACACAGAAGAAGTGATGGCCTCAGGTGATGCAGTGGGAAGAGTATTCATTTATAAGAGGTAGGTACTTGACTCGGGGCTTATGCAGATCATGTCGCAAATTCAAGCCGTTTTCAATAGTGGCACAGCCGAATAGCTGTTGGTAGAATCCGATGCATGTGGATCCGTGTTGGTCCCTTTGCTGAGGGTCATTGGGCTTATCGTAAGTCTGAGACAGGGATGCGTTTTCTGACAGTGGTCAGACGGCGTCAATCTTCATTCAAGTAACATTTGCAGCGAGACAGCAGCAGCCGAGAAACAGGGTTTATATAATACGACTCTTGAATGACTGGCATATCCATTACGACGCAAGCTGTTGATTGTTTCAGGTACATGAAACAACCGCGATAGACGTACAACTACGTAGGCAAACATGTCCACTTCATCCCCTGATAAGCGCTGTCAATACTGTCAGATGACACTGACGAGTACATGTTGCAACCTCTAATTATAGCCAAGAACCGGAGTTACCATGATTCGTGTCAGCGCCATCAAGCCATTCCTGGTAATACATGCGGCACAGTCGCTCAGAAAAACATTATCGTATTCCTAGGCTAACTTCCATTGAGACAACGTTACATGAAGAGAGCAGAGTGCTAACTGAATTGGGTTCGTGAATACCCTCAGAGGGTCAAAGAGATGAGTTGTGGATAGAGAAGAGTAATTGTTTGATTAGACCTGCCATAAATCAGCCGGTCCATATTCGGAAAACGCCGAGCGCTGTTTTTTCGGATTTCAGATGTTCGAGAACAGTAGTGTGGAGTCACAACCAGAATTGCTGCCGTCGACACCTTTTGTCTCTCAAGAAGAGTCAACCGACTTGAAGCTTATGTGCTCCTGATAAAAGATCATGACGACCTATACCAGCCTACCATAAAGCCACCTGATGGAATACTTAAAGCGATCCCAATTTAGAACTGGGAGCTCCCGCTAACCCCTGTTGATCCTGACTCTATTTAGCCGGCCTCAGCCTCAGTAGACAAGGGTTTAAGTGTCACCTTCGCCGCTTTGCCAAGCTCATGCCTACCCTACATTCATGTCAGATCTACGGTATCCTGCACGCAGCCTGAAAGAGTTGAGCATTCGATATCTGACGTGAATTGAGGGCCTGTTATCATTGTATTTTGACTTTTTGCATTTGCGTATAGGTGAAAAGTTTACCTTTCGCCTAAAGACTTGGTCGCAAATAACATGTATAGATCACGGCTTGGACTTTATACCGAGGGTTGGCACGGCTACAAATACAGGTCGCATATGTATGCTTAGGATGTATACAGACATGGTCTTTTAAGATGCGATATCTTGATTGATCTCAGATCGATAAGATAAAGTTCGAACGAATAGGTATATGCTTAAATGGCGGAACTGACATAGCGTTATTTATTCCCCTGGCGGCATCATTGGCTTGCTTCTTCAGTTGGAGATAAAAGTTAACGGTCTTCGAAAATAGCCGAATGAGAATAGCCTTGGTGATATACAAGATGAGCGTATCCTCATGAGTCCATACATGCTTATAGGCTGCCGACCATAAGGTGTATATTTACTGAACAGTCGAGTTGAGCAGGCATCTGTTTATTTTTGAGGCTCTATACCAAGCCACAGGATGTGTACCAAGTGGTTGATAGCAGTCTATGCCATATTAAATATGTATATCTCCAAGTCTATGTACATTGAAATCGAATTCTTGTTGGTTCATTTTTGACTCATTATATTTACTCTGATGAGTTGGCAACAACAAATTCGAGAATGGTCAAGTTGGGGCCGCTCCAGTTCTTTCGGGCGTGAGTGAACCACAAACCAACTGCAATAGCCAAGACAGCAACCATGACCGGGCCACAGTAGTTCATGTTCTCACCAGTAACTGGGAGAGTAGATGGGAAAGGGAGGAACACCATAACGTAGAGGGTGTAGATCAGAGCGAAGATGTTGACTGCAAGACCGAATCGGCCGAGGTTCCACTCTCCAAGCTGGAGAGTTGATCCGGAGAGGCGGACATAGATGATACTACTAATGGCAATGGCATAACTGAGGTAGAGAGCCATGGATGATAGAGAGGTGATAGCACCGAAGGCGACGTAGGAGGTATTTCCGATGTTAAGAAGGTTCAGAGCACAGACGAGGAAGACTGTGAGGATAATGGAGCGTGTTGGCACGCGATGGGTAGGGCTGACGTAGGCAAAGTAGCCAGGCATGCCACCATCACGGGACCAGGCCCATGTCAAACGAGAGACGGACGCAATGTTGGCAAGATTGACGCTGAAGGAGATGATGAAGAGGCCGGCGATCAAGGCGGTGGTAGCCTTGACAGAACCGGTGACGTTGAGAAGAATGGCCTGAATCTGACTGGTTTGGCCGAGCATATCCTCGACAGAGCCCATGGCGGAGATGAGGACGTTGACCATGACGAAGCCAAGGACACCGTTCATAAAGATCGACCAGAACATGGCGCGAGGGACGGCGGACTTGGCCTTTCGAGTCTCCTCGGACATGTGGATAGCGCTGTCGAAGCCTGAGGATAATTAGCCTACAGAGGTAATAGATATTGGAGGACGTGTCTTACCAGTGAAACTCCAGACGCATGTCAGCATGCCCAGGTTCCAAGAAATATACTCATTCTCCCATCCAGAAGAGATGTTGCGCTGCAGCCAGAAGGACGCGGGGTTTCGAGGGCCCATGACAACGAGAACGACGACGAAGATGACGAAAAGGCAGACATGAAGAATACCAGCAATCATCTCAAGCCAAGGGATAAGCTTGAAGGCGTAGACGTTCATCAATCCATGGACTACACACATGGCTATGACAAGAACCGAGGTGTGCCATCCACCAGCAACATAGTCGGGATGGTTGATGGAGATCATGGACTCGAGGAGGATGATCGTAACGTTGGCAATGGCAGCCAGAAGGGAGACGTAGCCGAACCATGTAGCCCATCCCTGGATCCAAGTAGCGAATCGCTTGACGGATGAAGGTGCCATGTAATATGTCCAGTGGTATTGGGCACCAGCAACCGGTTGGATGGATGCCATCTCTCCCAGAGAAGCAGCCTGGGAGATGGCACCGAAAAAGACAATGATGAAACTAAATATGAACGTCTGGGGACCGCCATTGAAGAGGGCAAAGTACATGTTTCTGCATCTAATGTTAGTATGTATCTCCGATCGTAGTGGGAAAATTCACGTACGAGCACATGCCCTCCCATAATGCCATATACGTCAACGAAAAAGCAAAGAGCTGCGAAAACGAAAAGACCTTGCGCGTTCTCGTGACACTGTAAATGTTGGCGTCGTCGGTCGGCGATGAGGGGTCAACGTTCACCGCAACAGCCTTCTTGCCGGGAGCCTGGAGCTCCATCTCGTTACTATCGTGAGACATGGTGAACCGAGAAAAAGGAATGAGCCGCCAGATTATGCGTCACGATATCGAAATGCAGGAACGCCGACCAGCAGAGTTTGGGGGTGGCAGCTAGAGAACAAGGACAGGGCGCAAGATAAGCAGATCCTCAGGATTAAAAAGAATGCCAAGTTCTGTGGGCCATGCGTGGAAAAGTGTCGGGGAATTTAGAAGCAGGGATTGGATCTGAAAGTTGGGCGATAGAGAAGAAGCTGCAGGAGGATGGGTTTGGTTTGGTTGGGTTAGGCGAGGCGAGATAGCCGTGAATAGGCCGGCAATATCGAAAGGTCGAAAGAGAGTGGCAGTGAAGATCATTTCCAGATACGGAGTAAAAGGAACAAGTGGACGAGAGGGATGTTTTGGTGGGATGCTGCCAAGGCCCTGCATAGATCGAGAACATCTCATAGGTGAAGCCTGAATGCAAAAGCCTCCACCTGGGAGACACAAACTCAAACAAGATTGAACCATGGGTACCTGGTGGTTCGAGATAGAGTTGATATCCTGGGGAAACATGAGAGAAGTTGATCAGCCTCGAACAATCCGTCGTGAGAGCCCTGCAAACTCACAGACTCTAAATCGTGCTATCCACTAAATATCCCCACGGCGCATCGTGCATGTCTGTCATAATTTCATAACCCAACCCCCCCTGTCTCGCCTTTATATGCCGCCTGCCGACTACGCAGTCTTTGACGTCTCCGAATGTCACCTCTGCCCCATGCACTCGGTCTGCCCTTGCGCAACCCTTAAAGAGCAGCACCTTAGTTCCATGGCCCGAAATTAAAAGGCTGCTGAATCCTCTTTGAGATCGACTACGGCTACGCAGGCGCGCCATGGACGGCGACTCTCAAGCGGCTCCGCCGTTTTATCCATATACAGAGACGAACCATGCTGCGCTCGTTGTTATCACGGCCGTCATCTTCTTCATATATGCCATTCTCGGTATTGTTGGCAAGCTGCTTATTCGGTTGAACATTACTTCCTTGAAAGACTTCGACTATGGATTGTTGATTGCTGCTCTCTTATATTTTATACAAACGGCTTGCGTTATTGCAGCATGCAATCATGGATTGGGTGAGCATCGCGATGCTATATCCGACGATGACTTTGAGCAATTTAGCAAGGTAGACACAATGTTGGTTCGTCATTAACCCTGCTGACATATTATAGCTGATGTATGTGTCACGAATATTCGGGATCCTTATCCATGCGATGACAAAGCTCTCCCTCGGGCTCCTCATCCGACAGATCGACAGAGTCAGTGGATTGAATCTGGCTAATATCGTCCTCGGTGGAGTTGTCATCGCATGGGCAATCTCTGGACTTTTTTCGACCGCATTCCAATGCCCTCTACCTCAACCGTGGATCGTCGAGAACAACGCGAAATGCCCTAATCAGGGACCGATATTCTTCTACAACGGCCTCATGATCATTGTGACGGACGTCGTGTTATGCATTCTTCCTGTCGCGATGATGTGGGAGATTCAAACATCACTGCGAAGAAAGCTCATCGTCACGGCGCTTTTTGGCACGCGACTTCTTGTGCCAATGGCCATGATACCTGAGCTTGTGCTCGCGACATATATGTTTGAGGACGCGAAGGACGCCACATGGGAGGCCGTGCCGGTCACGATCTGGGGTCAAATTGGACTTGGTCTTTCAATCATCAGCGTCTGCATACCTAGTCTCAAAGGTGTTATCGACAGTCTTTTAGGATCTACTGCTGTCGCCGCCCTCAACACGCCCTACGAGCTCAAAGACACCGGCGACGGAAGCAGACTCGAGATGACAGCCCTATCCGAACCGAGAGTAAGGGGGACGTCCAGGCACGGCAGCACTCTGGGAAGTGCGCGACGCAAATCCAAAGGTCTACATAATGAGCAGCCAGTGTGGCGCAGAGATTTTACGAACGAGTTACGAACAAATATTGCAAGCGGAAGCGAGAGCGTGCGGAATTTAACAGACGGTGTCTTGGTGAATACGGATTTTGAGATTTCTTACGACGATAGAGATACTTCGCGGGCCGATTCTATGGGATCTCTGGAGGGAGGATATCGCATGCAGGGGAGTTGCCGTAGTTAGATGAGCCAGTACAATACCCATTTGCTTTGTCATAAATCGCATCTTATGATTTGCACTCACTCGGAACATCCGAGAACTGGCTCCCTCGATGGAGTCTCTTGGAGGGAACATGCCGACAACGGCTTCCGAGTCGTTGATGGGAACTATGTCCAGTTATTTCCGGTTGACTAGCGAAATAAAAAGGTGACATCCATCATCCATGTTAACTAGCGTCCCAATGTAAGACGGGCCGGGCCCTATCTAGTTGCCGGGTTGTTTCGGTCCCTGAGCGTGAGAAACAAATCCATGTGGCCAGAGCGTTGCAGTGTATTGGGTGGTGATATGGCGACGGTTGAAAATTGTTTCTCGTAATACATAAAATGCAGACAGTTACTACGTACTATGTACGACGATAATCTGTTGGACGTGACATCGTGACAAAGTGCCGTTGCAAGCGCGTCTATAAAGTTCAGCCAATTTAACTACCGAGCGCCATTTTCGGTTTCGTATATTGACCATCCCACCAGCCACTCTTGTCTGTCCACTTTGCACGATACCTCGGCCGCCGGTGAGTGGAGATATGCAATGGTTATTCACCCACTTTATCAAGCATGCATGTTAATGGGTTTGGCTGATCACGGCATGAATTGCTCGGTAACCGACGGATAACGGCATCTGACCCTGGTTCGTTGTTCTGGGCTTTATTTCTATTCGACATGATACGAATTGCAAAACATCGGGTATTCATTCATATGGCCATTACTACGTAGTACATAGTATTCGTAAATTGCAGGAATTTGTTCATGGCTTGGCAATATGTTGATTTCTGCAGTCATTTCGTTGCATTTCTGCTGACTCAGTCTTGGAGTAATCTTACACTTCCCCACCAAAGATCAGACAATATGTGAACTGTCAATGCACGGGCACTTGTGAATGTTGAGCACTGTCGTTTTGCCTTGTTCCCATTCCACTTCTTTCCATTAATTCCGCGAGTTAAAACACGCTCGTCATGAACATCAGCGATCATGAAAACGGTCGCAATGAAACTACATCATTGCTGCACAACTCCCAAGGCAGAAATGCCTCACCATATTTCACCAACTGGTGGACCGAGCTAGCTCTCATTGCACGCTACACGGTCCCTCTTGTGGCTACTTACCTACTTCAGTACTCCTTCAGCGTCATTACGACCACTGCCGCTGGTCATCTCAGCCCTGATGATTTGGCAGCGGCTGCAATTGGGGTGACCACCATGAACATTGGTGGTCTTGCTCTCTATGAAGGAATGGCGACTGCACTTGATACACTCTGTGCTCAGGCCTATGGAGCTGATAATAAACCAGGTGTTGGGCTACATGTGCAGCGTATGCTTCTTCTCATGGCCGTTGTTACTATTCCTGTTGGGGCAATCTGGATATCTTCACCAGCCTTCTTAACTCTCATCCTCAGACAGGAACATCTAGCTATCAAGGCTGGATCATTCTTACGGGTCAGCATACTGGGAATTCCAGGATATGCATCATTCGAAGCTCTAAAGCGTTTCCTCCAGGCCCAGGGAGACTTCAACACCGGCATGGCCGTCTTGGTGATCTGCGCCCCAGTTAATGCCCTCCTCAGCTGGCTCTTCGCCTTCCGCCTCGACATGGGTCTCGAGGGCGCCGCTCTCGGAGCCGCAGTAGCCAATACCCTCCGGCCAGCACTCCTCATCATCTGCATCTTGTTCAAGAAGTCTACCCACGAATGCTGGCCCGGCTTCACACGACGTGCATTGCAGGGCTGGGGACCCTTGGTTCGCCTATCTGCTGCAGGATCGGCAGTCAATCTGGCAGAGTGGGCTGCATTTGAGATCATTACTGTTAGCACGTCATACGTGAGCACTATACATCTGGCTGCACAGACGATCTTGACCACCACTTCGATCGTTATGTGGCATATTCCTTTTTCACTTGGTGTGGCTGTTAGCACGAGAATTGGGCATCTGATAGGAGGTGGTAATGTTGCTGCTGCTCGGCGCATCACTATTCTATATGGTATCATGTTTGTTGCTTTAGGGTTCTTTGACGGTGCGGTATTGTTCTCGTTGAGGAACTACATTGGTCCTTTCTACGCCAACGATGAAACTGTTCAGCGAATTGTCAAGAACACGATGCTTGCAGTGGCCGCTTTCCAAGTTGTCGACTCAATCGTCTGCGGATGCAATGGTGTCCTTCGTGGTCTGGCGAGGCAGTCTGTCGCTGCATGGGTGGTGCTCTTTGTCAACTACCTGGCCGCTGTTCCTATAGCGGTCTGGTTAGAGCTGGGGCCATTGCGTCTAGGTTTGAATGGCCTCTGGTCAGGAATGATAGGTGGCTCTGGAGTCATTGCGATTATTGAAGTTGTATACATGATCAAGGTAGACTGGAGAAGGTCTGTGGAGATGGTCAAGTGCAGAGAAGATTAGTTACATGCCTTATCACTGGCCAAGAATGGATAGTGTCTAGTTGCTCCCAAAACACCAATATCGCATATCTGCTGGTGCTGAAATGATTTCTGTGGCGACTTGATAGACAGATGCAGGGACTCATGTGATTGTCACTTTCATCATTTGTTGTTTCCTCTCTCTCTAACTTTGCCACTTCTCTCAGTAAGCCTCCTCGTGATCACATTACCAATTTCGTAATTTCACTGCCGTTGAGTTCCACGTGGTACAGTACCGTTCCCCTGAGTCGGGAAATCGCCGTCATAGGTGACAGATCCTTGGGTCAGGGTCTCGTGGGACCTTGTCGATCTTGCTACAATCACGATCCAACGAGAAAACCGCCGAGATACTTGTGTGTATTGCCAAGATTCGCACGAGAGACTTCTCGGACGAGAGGAACAAAGTGCAATATAACCCCGCTCAATGACATACGAAAAGGCGTGGTCACGGTGCATGCAAGCCGATATCGCTGCGCATTCTCGCTTATCAATTCCAAACTGAGAATGAGGGCTGCTAGAAGTGCAAAGCCGCCATAAGCATTGATTTTCTTTTCTCGCCGGTCCGCCCCAATTGCCTTTTTACCAGTGGGAAAAACAGGATTTGGGCAGTAGCTAGCCTTGTGTAACGTCGCATTTTGGCTGACTTGTTGTCTCTTTTCGTTTGCTCGTCTTCTCGAAGCCGCCATGTCTTGTGTAACACAGACCAGGTACCTGGATTATTGCACAAGATCACCTCTGTCCGGGATATAGTGCAGTGCACAAATCTATGAGCTGTATCATCCCCTTCCAATAGATCTAGCCTTAAAAAAAGCAAGGCTGGTGCTGTCAGCCCCATACTGCGAGCTGGCATTGTTATTGTTAGTGTCACGGAGCGGCCGAGCTATTCCCTGAGACGGTTGATAGCTCACAATATCAAGCAGCGACGATCACACATTTAGTACTAGACTACGCCCGTTGCTATTCTCAGTAAGCTAGGGAATCTGTTGCCTTCGCATCTTCACGTGTGTATGCCATGTGACTGTTTTGAAAGCTCATGTGTGGTTTAGGGTTATTGGATTCTCGTGGAATGCGGAAAGAGAACATCATTGTGCATTTCAGAAAAATTGCTTAAAAAGATCATTGTCATCCACAATATACTTGCTGTTAAATTCTTCTTACCAGCAACGATGATCTCGGTCAAAGTTATTCCCCTCCAAAGACTGCTGGAAATACCCCCAGATCATACTTGCAATGTCTTCATCTGATATAAAGTACACTACGCTCATAGGCTTCAACGGTCAGCTCCCAAAGATCCATGACTGTCTTGGTATTTCCACTGACCTTTGATAGGCCAAATGGGCATTATTTCTTCACAGCACTCCGAGACTGGATCCATGAAAGTCAACTTTTCGGTTCGCTCGATCTCTCAGGACCGGGTCAGGCAAGATCTAGATCGAGTTCCCCAAACATCAGGACAAAAAGAGAGTATGAATTATTGCTTGTTGGGTTTCGGAGCATGGGCATCCACTCATGTTGTGCAGACCAACTGATCTTGATCCAGGCCAAGTGTGTGCCTTGTGTGGGATAAATGATGGCAACACTCATTTTCATATCGGGAGTCAAACTCAGAACACTCGTTTTTTCTGGGTTGACATTATTACTTTTGGACGGTCAAGATGTGTTCAAAACTTAAAGTGCTTGTGAAATATTGAGTAGAGAAACAGTATACTCCCACGACACTGCATGCTTAGACATGTGAGCATATCACCATGCTTGTTTGGCGTTATCAATAGAATGACTATTAGTATTATTCTCACGCCAATTCCCAATTTCTAGTAACCTGCATTTATATCAAATATTAATAAAATTAAAAGCCAAACATTCTTGGCTAACTGAACCAAGATGAGGCCCATGCACCTAGGGATTGAAACGCGGGCTTGCAAGAGTCACCAAGACGACGATCAAGTAACGTATCACGGCCGTGTGACGCAGGCGCCCGACTTTCGCCGAATGTGGCTGATGAAGTCATCAAGACTGAAACAAGATGTTTCACGCAAAGAGTTACACATTTGCCCCCCAGGGCCCCAAACAGTTGGCAATGGTCCATTCTTGTCTGCTAGCCCCACGATTACAGCTTTGAATAATGCCGCATCAGGATACCAATCAATTGTAGACTGCACTTCGCCTCGCTTTTGTTTCTCGAAATATTCTGTTGCCTGAAACTCTTCTGAATCGGGCAACTCTTCGATTGACGCCACACGGGTATCGTTCCCATGAAACGTGCGGAGAGGCGACGAATTAAAATCTGTTGGAAGTTCTTTTCCTTGATGACTGACAGCCCTGTTGCAAATTCCTATCCAGCTCTATGATATCTATGTGATGTCACGGGTAGACAACTGGTAATTGCCAATTTTATACCCTTGGTTTTCTTTTTCACTAATAATATAGTAGACTGATATCAAGTTTAGTTAATTCTATATTTTTATTCAACAAATAAATTTATTACCATTTAACTTTACAGTACATATCTATCCATCGTCCAGTCTGGCCTATCATAAGATGAAGGTCATTGACGTAATATTCCTATCGATCACGCAATTGGCTCACGATACTACCACTCAAATTGACTCAACTTCTCCTCACTGCAATAACTTTGACCTTGCAAAATAACTTCAGCCTCTCAATATGCCTAAAACAAACCATTTACCACCAATTCTAGACCATCTTGTGATCCTGGTCTCTTACCAGACCCTCCAGGAACTCCCCAAGCAGTTAGAGAGCGTCCTCACAGTGATCGATGGCGGCGCGCATGCAGATGGTCGCACAGTCAACAAGCTTATCGAATTTTCCGACGGTGTATACATTGAACTTATTGCTTTCCAAGATGGTCTTGACCCCGAGAAGCGTAAATCGCATAGATGGGGAGAATTAGAGGAAAATACTCTCATCGACTGGGCATATACGCTCCCCGGGGAGAAAGACTTTGGAGTTATACAACAACGCGTCAAAGACACCAGTTCTCAAGTGGTTTATCACGATCCCGTTCCTGGTGGCCGCATCAGACCCGATGGTATTGAATTGAAATGGTCTGTCGCTTCAGCGTACACGACCTCCAGCAAGGCGTTGCATCCCGGGAAAGCGCCGTTTTGGTGCCTTGATCGCACGCCGAGGCATCTGCGAGTGCCTTATAAGGAGGAAGATGGTTCTGCACCTCGGTATACTAAACACGCATCAGGAGCGGTCGGGGTTTCAGGCGTCTCCATTTCAGTTCCAGAGGCCGAGTATGATACTATTGCGGCAGTGTACGATGGTATTCACGGATCTACTACAGACGAGACATTGTGGACCTTTGTCGTACACTCTAGCTCAACGCATGGGAAGCATAACATTACGTTGGAAAGAAGCCAGGACCAGAAGATACACATTCATCTCACGCTTGTCGGGGGCGTGGACAGTCCTAGCAGTATCGGCATCTTGCCTGGATTGAAGTTCAACTTTGAGGCTTAGCTCCAAGAAACCTGAGGCATCATTGGATTCGGCCATATCAGGTTCTGCAAAATTACGTTTGTGTGACGCTATGGAAGAACTTGAGTAGATGAATACAATATGAAAACGGACCTCCATTCTAGGGGCTTTGTGCTGCGTGTTGTGACACTTTTACTAATAGATAATACAAGTGACAGGTCTACGTGGTCTGTGTTTAGCACTGTGTATTCCTGGCTACGGAATCTTCGAAGGCGAGGAGCATGAGGGTGTCTGAAAGCTTGGTTTTCCCACATCCTACATTAGAGGGTGTGCGCGTCACCTTCTAGAAGGACCGTACCAGTTCAAATGAACGATGCTGTTAACATGAGCTCATACGCACATCCCACTTAAAAACGCGCCTGTATATTCTAGTGCAGATATTAGTTCACTGCCAACGAGCCTCGTATGAATAACTGGTCACGTTAATATTATATCCACTCATGCTTACTCAGAATACATGAAGCTTTATGTAGACCCAGTCCTGATCAACGGGGCCAAGACTTACAGACTAGCCAGAAGCCATCGTTATTTGATAAAATTTGAGCTTCCTGCTTACACAGCATTCCAGTCTTGTGTCAGACTATGAACCCGATATGTGCTCGGGGTCCGAAGAAGCAAAACTCGGATGTCCACAAATTGTTTCAAGTAAGCTTACATCGTAATATAAGAGCAGATGAGTTGTTTTGTATCCCCCAAGCGGAAATATTTCGCGCTGTGTAACAGTTAATGGAAGATCAACTATCGCCAGTTGGGCATTTCATTACAATGAATTAATTTGATTGATGGCTGAACAAGGCTATGCAATAATGATCTGCAGTACATAGATGATCAAGACGTAAGCTTAATTACGACGAACCTATGCAGCTTGTTTTGATATCTGACCAACAGTGGTGATGAATCGAGACTATTGGCCAAGCATAGTAGTCGGTCCAATATTGTAAACATTGAGATTTGTAGCCAGGACTCAGAGTAAATTCGGGGGCCATAGTGCAAGAGGTTTGGTCCCTATCACCTATAAAACTAGCCATCTCCCCCGTCAAGCTATGCCATTCAATCCCATCTCCATCAAACAGCAACTCTTTAACCACCTATCTAACAAAAGATCTTCCAACTTTCTCTTCATCATGAAGTTCTCCTACACCGCTCTGCTTGCCCTTTCCGTCACAGCTGTCACTGCCTGTGGCGACAATCTCTGTAAAGGAGCGACTGTCACCAGGAATATGGCTTGCAAACAGGGTTGTCATATGAAAGGCCCATGCTACTACTACAAATGCCCTGGCAGCCCAAAACATGTAAGTGTACTCAGAACATACTGTTCAAGATCTGCCAACTAACAGAGGCTGTAGTACATCTGTGGAAAGGACAAGACCAACTGCCAGCTTGTCTGGTAAATCTGTTTCAGTACAGTTCACGATACGCCTTTGTGCAAGGAAATCGGGAAAGACAGATGGTGATATTGGGACTGGGAAGATGAAGGAATGGGGGTGTTGACGGGTGGAAATGATGTACAGACCAACTCTTGTCGCTCTTTATATCTTGTCGCTCTTTATGCTGTGATCACAATAGAAAAATAGGAATAAAGAATGGCTAGCTAAAGAAACACTCTCTACTCTCTGTGACACGGTTCGTCTGTTGTTAGAGTTGTTTGGGACTTGGATCGAATGACGCTGAAGTCTCGATAACAGCAACTGGATTGTTCATGATAAATGTTATTGCCAAAACTAAACGGAATTCAGCGGAGTAGTATCGGAATCTCGTGATTGACGATATCCGAAATGTCGGTGGTCGGGATTCAACAAAAGCCTCATGACGGCATCATGATGTCAGCCTGAGATTGTCTGAGAATAGGTAATCAACAACGTCACCACAAAAAGCTTCGATATCAAAGTAAAATATTCTCACCATTTCTGATACCATCTCTAACCACGCTCACACAACCTTCAACAACCATTGTATTTCCTTGACTCAAGTCTGGTGCAGACCACCTGTCACACCATCTTGCAACTGACTCAGTAGCAATAATCTCGACAAATCACCTCCCATTGAAGAAAAGATGGTGCATAACATCCGAAGGTCAGTGCTGGTGATCTTCAGGAACCAAGCACTAAATACTGACATGCCACTAGCAAGGACGAGTTCCACGATGCTCTGGGCAAATACCCCATCGTCGTCGTGGATTTTTACTCAACCCACAGCGCTGAGAGCAAGCACATTGCCCCAACATTTGCTCAGTAAGGTTCCCATGACGATATTTCCATCCAATTGGCTAACATCTCACAGTGCCTATGAGTTGGACAAATTCAAGGACTTTAGGTTTGTCAAGGTCGACATTGACGATCTAAAGGGCTTGGCGGAGGAGATTGGTGTTTCTCAGCCTGCTACTTTCCACATGTACAAGGATGGAAACAAGATCAATGATCTTCAGAGTGACCAGACGGAGGATCTCCTTCAGTTTCTTGAGACTGGGCTATGAAACGAGGATATCCGGTAGCTCATAAGCAACAAGATAATAGCAGATTTACTTCGTTGTCTCAGCCTTGTCGTCTTGAAATCTATCGCTACGATTTGTATCATCTGCCTTGATGCCATATATAGCTCTGATCAACCTATTATTTACGGTGCAATCCGCTTTTAGTACCGAAATAATGCCTCGTCAATTAAGAGTACAAAATGCCACCGAAAACTTTAAGCCACGCTACAACCAAAGTCAAAAGTCAATCCAGATCTATCAGCGCATAATATCAAGACGTGTAAAAGAGTGAAATTCTATATCAGTCACTCCGCGAAACAGAATGAATCATTTGGTCAAGTGACATTCGTCTTTGTCAGCATACCCCACTACGTCATTGAACACCTCAGCTCAATGAGTTTTATACCTCGGCATCTTCAACATGGCGCAGTCAGACCAAAACAACAACGGCCGCGTCGTCGGTGACTTGACCTGCCAATCAGACTCTTATCTCAAGACTCTCGAAACCGAAGTTATCTCGTGTGAAAAGGCGCCTAAACAGGTGCACAAGTCAAAGAAGAGCAATGGGCATTCTCAATCTCATGATGAGTGGTTAATTGAATGCTCCGATTCGGTGCTTTTCCCTGAAGGTTTCTTACCCCTTTGCTCTATTTATTAGAAGGTCTTACTTACACGGTGTCCAGGCGGCGGACAACCTTCGGATCATGGCACTATCACCTCGCTATCGGGCTCTGACCAAACTCCCATCCCTATTAAGAACGTTCAACGCCAGGGCTTACGCTGCATCATCTATTCCCCCAAGCCTCTATCTCCCGGCGACAAAATCCGCCAAGAGGTTGACTGGAAGCGTAGATGGGATCATATGCAGCAACATACCGGCCAACATCTTCTGTCCGCTATCATGATGAACCATTATGATCTCAAGACTCTTGGTTGGGGAATGGGTGCTGAAGGAAACATGAACTACGTTGACTTGCCTAGAAAGCCTACAGAGGAGGAAATGGAGGCTATTCAGAGGGAGTGTGCCCAATCGATTCGTGATAACCTTCCCATTAGGGTTGAGGCTCCAGACGATGCGAAGCATGATAAACTTCCTGGTGATTATGACAAGTCTGATGGAGTCGTTCGGGTTATTCATATTGGGGACCTTGATACAAACACGTAGGTCCAGACCATCTAGAGCTGATATGTCTACTGACTTGTGACAGATGTTGCGGAACCCATCTTTCTCAAACCTCCCACATCTCTCTCATCATCCTAGGGTCTACGCAGTCCGTCCACGGCAAAAATTGTCGACTTTCATTTATAACTGGTGATCGAGCTATCGCGTTGGCAAATTCATCCGTCAGCGCCATGAGCTCCATCGCCAAGCTCATGTCATCCAGCAACGTCCCAAGCGAAGTTCTCGCACGAGCCACCGCTCTATCTGACACAGTCACCGACTTGAAACGCTCTGAAAGAAAGCTTCTACTCGAAGTCGCCAAGTTTGAAAGCGAACAGGCTATTCGGGCCGTTGTTCAAAACAAGATGAACGCCTATATCCACCGCTATGACGGCAACACGGATTTTATCAACAAGATCGTTGGTGAGACTAGAGATGTTGTTCAAGGAACAGGATTCGTTGTCGTAATTGCTATTGGCGAGCCAAAGAGCAGTGGTCCAGTTGTCATTGTGGGTGATCAGATCGCTGTAGATGCCATGGCTCAGAAGGTAAAGGTGGTGGTCAAGGATATCAAGGGCGGAGGCGCTGGCGGTAAATGGCAGGGCAAGGTCAAGGAATGGACTAATTCTGAGTTGATTGCGTTGAAAGAGGTTGTGGAGTCTTGAAATTCTCGCAACGTCTATCTCTAAGGATCTATCAAACAATTATCCTGCTGTATTCTATGGTTAAAGAGCAAACAGACCAAGTTTTCAACCCAAAGAGCTATTCCTGTCCAAAACTGTCTTTTCAAGATGATTAGATCAGCTCGAGAGTCTTTGCACGCATGGCCTTGTTCAGCCGATACCCTCTTCGCTTCTGGATCTGGGTTCTCTCGAACGCCTTCCGGATATGCCCAACGTTGATTGCTGGTCGTGTTGGGTTTGACATGATGAACAGCCCCTGTCTTCTAGCCCTGAGCAACTCTGCCGATTTGTCCTCAGTTCCTCGTTGGACGAACAGCTCATGTTCTTGGATCGACAAGGCAATGTCGGTCAATCGTCTGACCATTTCCATGGCCATGAAACCGATAGTATCGATGCAAACATCCTTCTTCCTGAGATTCGCCACCACTCCGAGACCAGCCCACTCCCGGAAGCGCTTGGGCTTGTTCTTTACAAATGAGGCGTGTCGGTAGCAAGTGTACTTAACATACTCCTCAGCCGTCATTTTCGTGGCGATTTCGTCAGCCCAGCGCAACCGCTCTTTAGACTCCTCAGTATCTGTTGCCCTATCAGCCTCTTGGCCTGGGGGTTGTACCGAAAAGAAGAACTCTTCATCCCAAGGCAAGAGAGGTGCAGATGATTCGGTGATCTTCTTGTTGACTTCTTCAGCAGTGGCACTCTCGAAATCATCCTCAGCATCATCCTCTACGTCATCGACATCCTCATTCGTGTTCTTTCTGACCTCCTTCATGACAGTTTTGGTTCGGAGAACGTTCTGTAGACGTGCGAGTCTCTTGGGATCGTGGCGGACCTGGAAGAGGATATCGCTCATAGAAACAATCTTCTGACCACGACGGGCGGCGAGGCTGTTAGCGGTGGTCAACTATATCATGTGTTAGCGTAGGAATATTAGGTGATTGGGGATACCTACAATGTGGATGACTTGATCGCGGACGATCTCCTCGACGACGGCGAGAGTCTCGTTAGAAATTTCTTGTGTCTCGCCCGCGACGAACATCATCTGTAAAGCTATCAGCATAAGGACGATAGAGAATGAAAGAACATACATACCTGTTGAATCTCAGCGCTGTACTTTGGTGTAAACTTGCTCATGATGGGCAAGTATTTCTCAGCGGGATTGCAAGAAAATCATGCTTCGTGTCAGGTTTGGGCGCAGGTGTTATAGTCGCGTTATGTCGGAATCACTGCGGTCACTGCGATTCTTCTAGTTTCAGAGATCTGCACTGTTCGTGTCGTTTCTTTGTGAATCACAGTGGTTACTCGTGGTCACGAGCACTGGCTGGCCGGAGCTCTGACCATAAGGACAAAGAGAGGGACAGATATAGCCAGAGCATGGAAGTTGCAAGGCATTTTGCTTTTTTTTTGGTGGCTAAATTGCTAATTTGCAGTTCTTCTGATCGAGATTTGCTTGCGCGCAAAAGTAAGGTTCGAACTTTAAAGCGCTTGCAACTAATACCACGAACAAACCATCATAAGGCCTTGATAACTTTTCACGTAAAGCACAGCTTAACTTTAGACATTAACTTCTTACATTGAATAATACTATCACCATTTCCTTCTTCCAGTTCAAGATTGATACGTTCCGCTTTCAGACGTTGCAAAATCCAGGTTGGAGGTCAATCTTTGCAGTAAATTTCTGTTCAGCCTACTTTTCTCTCTTCTTAAAGTTTGAATCCAGGACTCGTTATGTTTACTCACTCACCTATATCCGTTTTACGAACGGACCAGGTACGCGGTTCTTCTACAGTAGTAAAAGGCTAGTTAGCAAGCCACTTTGTCGAACCAACAGAAATAACAAGTCTCACCGGTCCACGGTGTTTTTTAAGTGACTGGTCATTGATTGTCCTACGAGAAGGACACCTGGCCTGTTTGCATGGGTTATAGTACAACTTAAGCTTCTTTTGCCTTCCATAGTTTAGTTATTAGTAGGTCTTTCTGGTAACGATACAGTGTATACTGAAAGAATTCTCAAGCCTTCTGACTAGATAGTTCTACGGGTAGTGGCTTGGCAGTTGACAAACGAACACCAGCCCATACAACGTTTCTGATTCGCCATAGATTGACGGTTAGTGGCCTGAGAGGCCTCACATGGTACCCGCCAATGACCATGGCCAATTCTTCAAATTCAAGAATAGCAGCAACCGTATGATTGTTTGAAACAGTTGGTCATCGCTGGTGAGGGAAAAGAAGGCTGTCTTTAGGCACCAAGTGGAGATGGGGAGAGCATCCAGCGTCTCTATAGTGCGGTTAAGAAACCGGGATTAGAGAATGATATGTTAAACAATGTTGTTCAATGTGAGTTTCAGCCGCAATCGACAATGGCTTAACAATCGAACTAAGATTCAGTCATTCCCTTTATATACGCCAGACTCAGACTTTTTCTTAACAAGCATCACGTGCAGTAATACTTGATTTGGTCTGGTGGTCTAGTGGTATGATTCTCGCTTAGGGCAAACCCTATAGCTTAGCTTGCGAGAGGTCCCGGGTTCAATCCCCGGCCAGACCCTTCCTTTTTGCTGGTGATGATATCCTTGAGATGCGTACGAAAACTTTTACTTTTGATCCTAAGACAAGGTTGGTTAGATTAGTCGGTGATTTGATTATGTATGGATGGATGATGCTTGTATCTGGCTGATTGAGAGTAGCTAGGCTAATTCGAGAAGTTATATTAGCAGAGTGACTACCCTAGAGGCTTATTATATTTGCCAGTAATTTCCATTATAATAAGCCCGTAATTTCTTACAATAGTCGTTGTTTCTCTGTATGGATGTTATTTACTCGCTGTGCGTTTCCTTTGTTTTATTTTTTATTAAACTGAGGCTTGTTGCGTGCGTGTATGAATATTATGTTCGGCCTCCCTATCCTTTCCAAAGCGGGCCGGAGTGACTTGCTCATCGCCATGTTTTAACATAACAAAGTGTGAGACTGTTACACACAAGTACCGTTGAAGTAGGTGATCTCGAGGTTGCGGGTGACCGCCCTTCGAGCTATTCCTGGCAACGATAACAATAGCATGACATCCCTTTTTCTCTTTAAACTTTTGTTCTAGTCGCCATCTAAATCTCTGGGGCATCAACACCAGAGACCTCCTTGCACAACTTGAGCAACTCCTCCTGTTTGCTTATGTTGTCCGCCCCAGGATGAGGTCTATCCTCCCCGCTCGTAGTAACGAAAGCACCGGACGTGACATTTGCTAGAAGTCCGTCTCCAGCTACCCAGCTTGCCAACGCCTTGGCGGGTTCGCTCAACGCAACCGGCGCCGAGTTTCCTCCCATCTTGGTCTTAACCCAACCGGGGTGCATGCTGAGTACTTGAATGTCTGTCCAGCGTCTTGCAAATGCCTTTGCCAGCATTGTGTCGTGGAGCTTTGTGTTGCCGTAAGAGTGCGACTGCGTGGCGTTTTTGAGCGTCTCGTCACCGCTGTAGTGGCTATCAGAGCTCATAAACAGCAGTCTGCTTGTGGGCTTATCCATAAGGCATGTGAGGATATAGGGTGCCAATGTATTGACAGCAAATACAGCTGAGATCTTGTCCGGAGTGATTTCTCTTGATGCTGTTGAGCCGTAGCCAATGCCTGCATTGTGGACGACAACATCGAAAGGCCCAGCATCGTTGGCTTCCTTGGCTAGCTTCTTTGTCTCATCAATTGAAGATAAGTTTCCAATGAGAACGGCTGCGGCGTTGGGAATGGCAGCTTTGGCAGATGCGGCTCGGTTGGCGTTACGAGCGTGAAGGACGACTTGATGGCCCTGCTCAGCGAGTAGCTTGGCGGCAGCTTGGCCGATACCGTCTGTTGAGCCAGTGATGAAAACACGGACCATCTTGGAATATGTACTGCTGTGTTGTGATTTGAATGGGATTTAGATGTGCAAGTTGTTTTGACTTGGAATGGCGTCTCCTCGTCGCATGATATCATATGTAGAGTCAATCGAAGCCGGTTACGTCATCAATTGAAGGGCTCAACTTTCTACGTAAAAACTGCTTAGTATAGCGTTGAAATATGGACCTAAAAATACGAACTTGTTCATAAAAAAAGTCCGACAAGTTCATATAATTTGTTGCAAATCACTCAGGATGCAAGCGTATATAGTTTCATACATTTGTCGTAAGACTGGTGCTATAGAAACTTGGGGGCGGAACCAGTAAAGGCCCTAACTGGGATGAATGAACTAATCGGCAGGAATAGCTATTGTCAATTAATTCGGTATGATTCAAAAAGTCGCTATAGCCTGTATGGACTTTGTTGATCGGCAATTCATTACCAGTTCATTCCTTGGTTCAGACCAGGTCGCAGTTTATTAGTAGCAACGGATACGGCGTAGTTGAGGGGAAGTTGAAGCCAGCAGCCTAATCCATGCACAATTCTCCATCTATCGGCCCGCGACCCCAGTTGTCGACTAACGATCATTCCACGGGGTGTTCATATCGGCCACGGACGCCGAGGCCGAAAGGCGGAGGTTACATAGCTTCCTCGATGCTGGATTTTCACGGTCATGCGCCAAATCGTAAGACTTGTAACTGAAGTGACCATTGTGTCGGTCAACAAGTTTGCCGAAATACCCCTCTTGTAGTTTGCCGACGGGATTTATAAATACGATTCAAATATCGCGTGAAGCCATCTCCCCAGGTGAAGTAGTACCGTAACTGTAGCCCAATGCTTCGCTGGGTTTGATCATGATGGCTCCAGATTTCGGCAAAGTCGTCTTGTCTCTTTTAACGCTGGTTATATCTCCAGCCCTTGCCAAGTCCTCTCCCAAGTGCTCAGCCGATAGCTTTGTTATTCCCAACGCGACTATTGCCTCGACAAGCCACCACTCCCTCGGCGATGCCATTCCACTTCCCAACACTGTAGCATCCTGTGGTGGACCTAACTTTAAAGCCAATGTGACGACCGACCTTTGCAGAATCGTCGTCAATGTCTCAACGAGCGACTCCAGTGCAATCCGCCTTGAAGCATGGCTCCCCGACGACTGGAATAAACGTTTATTGGCCACTGGAACAGGTGGTATCGGAGGATGTATCGACTTCCCATCTGTCCAAAATGGCGCCCATTTAGGGTTCGCTAGCTTTGGAACAAATACTGGTCATGATGGAGAATCAGGCTTTGACTTCTTTCTCAACCAACCCGAGGTCGTGAACGATTTCGGACACAGAGGAATCCACGTTGAGGCCCAAGTTGCGAAGCAAATCGTGGAGCAATATTACGGACGCAAAGCTTCCAAGAGCTATTATCAAGGCTGCAGTACCGGCGGACGCCAAGGTTTGCAGAATGCTCAGCTGTACCCTGAAGACTTTGACGGAATCCTCGCTGGAGCGGCTGGAATCGACTGGCTCCATATTGTGGCATCCAAAGGAATACTAGCCAGGCGAATTGGATGGCCCGACATTACGTCTGAAGCTTATGTTCGGCCTGAGCAATGGAAGGCGATTGTTGCGAAGCAGATTGAGATGCTGGATCCCTTGGATGGTGTTCAAGATGGCATTATTGACAATCCATTGGTACATGCCTTTGACCCAGCAATCTTGGCGTGTGGGACTGGACTGCTCAATAGCTCGTTGTGCTTGAAGCCTAAGCAAATTGCATCCGTCAGGGCCGCATACGAGCCTCTCGCCAATTCAGCAGGACAAGTCGTCTACCCAGGATTTTCCGTGGGTGCAGACACCAGTGTTTTCTCGGCTAATCAAGCAAATGGTACTGCTGAGTTGACTTACCGAGTTTTGCAGGTATGAGATATATACCCCAGTGGATGTACAACATGGGAACTAACGAGAGAAATTAGGACTTTTGGCGCGGTGCAGTGTACAATGATTCCAGCTGGACACCTCATAACTTCACAGTAAAAGACATGGACTTTGCAATCGAAGTAAATCCCGGAGGTGTCAACGCCGCTGAAGGCGATCTACGGCAGTTCTACGCTAAAGGAGGCAAAATCATTTCATACCACGGGCTGGCTGATCAGACCATTACCCCCAAGTTAACAGCTGAGTATTACGCCAAGGTGCAAAGCAACATCAACGCCACCATGGATGACCTACATTCCTTCTATCGTCTATTCTTTGTTCCTGGAATGTATCACTGCCAGGGAGGTCCCGGTGCATATGACATCGGACAAGTATATCCCTTAAACAAGGATAGACTGACGCCCAAGGAGAACGTTTTGCTCGCTTTGGCCAAGTGGGTTGAGGATGGTCAAGAGCCTGACACGATTGTGGGAACCAACTATGGTAGTGACAGAGCTTCCAAAAAGGCGAAAGCGCAGAGAAGTAAGTTTACCCGCCCGAATGTTCGGAGATCGAGCTAATGAAGCTTAGAATATTGCCCTTATCCATATGAAAGTAAATGGGATGGATCTGGAAATACGACAAAGGCAGAGAGCTGGCGCTGCAAACTTCCTGGAGCCTGAACAATAAATGGCAGTTGACGTTTATAATTACATGTATTTGAATGTCAATCTCGAATTACTTCTTTCTATTGCCCTCAGCACCTGTAATCACCATATTCGCCTGTAAAGGCTATTGATTGCTCTTGAAGCTCACTGCTGCAGAAGTGGCTCAGCATGATGGATTTGTATATGTCACATCGCGTATGCGATTCTATGTTGAGTTCAAGCATCTCCCCTCCCCAACGATACTTGAAGAGACTCCCGAGTTGAGAAGAAAGCTTGATAGCGATCTCATTAGTCTTTATCAGAACATGCTCGAGTTTCAAATCAAAGTTGTCATGCGATTATACCAGACAAGGTTGGCAAAGTTGAAGGACGACGTGGTCAATCACGAAACCTGGGATGCTATGGTATCCAAGATTAAGCAGCTGGAAAGCACCTTCGATAGTGACCTGAGAAAGGTCAATACCCTATCTTCGACCATCGAGCTGGAGAAGTTGAACGAAACGGCAAATCGATTTCTTGAAAACATGAAACTGAAGCTATTAACTCCAGGAGAGGCTCGAGAATCTCAATTCACAATCAGGTCTTTCGAACATTATGGCTTTGGCGACCAATTCAATGCAACTGACAGCGCGGTCAAGAACAACAACACGGGCGGCGGCAACCAATATTTAGGAGGCACGTTCTACGCCGCAGGAGTTTTTGGAAATAACCCAAATAGGCCTCATTAGTAGATACAGACTATAAGTAGAGTGAGATGAGTTGAGGAACTCGGTGCTCATAAGAAGAAGTGCAGTAGTAGTTTGAATTAGAATGCATATATCTCATTACTCAGTTTTAACGCTTTACAAACCAATAATAGTGCCCGAGACCTCATCCAAAGATGAAGAAGGAATAATACACCGGACCCATATCCCCGATCTTAATCTCAGCCCACGACGTAGGTATGTAGATAGTCAACCGTATAGGCTGCCAACTCAGCCTCTGAGAATGCATCTTTAGCGGTCTGACACGATGCTATCTGGTTGCTCGTGTCCCTACGTTACGCTCAGATGATGTCTTTCTTCATGGCCTTCTTAGGACGTAAAGTCTATTTTGCCCAACAAAACAATAGCAAGCTCCAAGGCACTGGTGCTTCAGACCCGTACAGAGAAGCCTTTTTCACCAACAAATAGTGGTTCTGCGATGTTTGGAGTTATAGACTACACAAGGGTCTTAACCAACATCCACTCTATCAACAAACTCGCATATATCAACTGTTATACCTCGATCGCTGAAGTAAACCACCACATCCGGCCCTTTGTTCGTCAACCCTTGCCTAGGCCTCGAGAAAGTTGGTAACCATACTTGGGCTCCACCAGCGGGCATTTCTCGGCAGCTGACATCCAAGCCAAGGACTATCTCTGCATAGAAAGCTACCCATAAAGAGTCTGGGCCGCAGTAGACGAGAAGATGCTTCCCATCATTGGCATGGGCGCTATACAAGCTCAGAAGAATTCGACTTGTTTTTTCGATACTATGATTCCATGTTGTGGAGGAATCGTAAATACTATCCACGGTTGTGTTGGTACTAACAGGATCGACTTTATGAGACCTGGTATAAACCCATGTTGTAAATGAGCTCCAACCTCGATGTAGCGTGGTCTGTCGAGGTGGCGGAGCAGTCGGCCAGAGGACACTAGATGGTTTCGCCCTTCTTACGCGAGAACACGCGTCTAGAAAAAGATACAAGTGTTTCAGCTCCTCGTCCTTGAAAGCCGAAACTATGCAATACACAAAGGATTGGAGCTGTTGGGCACTGGGCGTAGCGGATCTGGGTATGGACCTGACGCTAAAGAGTGATGAGAGTAGTTGGGCAAGCCAAGCAATTCTCCGTTTCTCATCAATGGTGTTGTTAACTCTTCTGTCTCGTTTCTTTTGTGTTTTCCACAGAAATATCAGTAATCCGAGCAAGTTTTCACCAGCTTCAGTCTGTAAGCACTGCTCAATGACGGAGGCGAAAGCAAGGGCACGCCAGTTACGCCATCGAGACTTGCGGTAATCCCTTGCCCATTGCCGTAGTCCTGGTCGAAAAACCTCTGATAATGGACATATATCTCCGAGAAAGAGCAGATAATGAATGGTCTCATAGCGGAGGCCTATCCAGTCTTCCAGAACATAACGGGTCGGCCAGCTCAACTTCCGAGGGGCAGTGGGTAATACTGTAGTATCCCTGCTTCCGACATGAGGTTCAACGTCCCTGAGCTTTAGCTTTCGTCTTATCTTCTTCTGTTGACCAAGAAGAAGTTCCATGTCAAGTTGCCGAGATGAAACATTGGGGCAGTCCCAATTGCTGGCTTGCCGCCGCAGAAAGTCTATACGATAATCGACGATCGTGGGTAGCGTGACCTCGACGGCAAGTGTTTTCGAGATACCTTTCAAAACCTCCTTCATGGGTAACATGTAAGCCGAAAAGACCTCTTCCCCATGAAACGGTTCATCGACTGGCCCTGGGCTATTCGGCTTGCCAGTTCCCGCAATAATGACCCCGCAGACTGCATTTCCAATTGTCACCCAAGATCCAGAATCGCCGTACTCTAAATAGTCAGATCAAGTTGGCTTTTCCAGTGAAAAGGTCTTACCGAGAGGTGACAACATATCAATTCTCAGAACAGTGAACATGATCCCATCCAGTATAATAGCCGATGTGCCAGCAGCGATAAACCCCGAACGGGGCGTAGAAGAAGACTTTGGGAATATCAGACAGGCAACTCTTCCTCCTTCTTCGGTCATGAACCGCTCCAAATCTTGCTCGTTGATTTCTCTCTGGATGAGTAGCTCAAAGGAGTCGAGAGAAGTAGAGTTTTCTGGCCACGGCCAGTCTTTTTGGTCGTCGATATTGACCATAGCATTGGGCGGAATAATATCATGAGGGAGAGCTACCAGAGCCCAGTCGCTGCTACTAGGTAACCGAGAGTCCTCACTCTTGAGCCGAGTGGGATCTTGTAGTGCATTTGGCACCAACCTGCTTCCACGACCGGAATATGAGTAGACGACGAGTTTGGCCTCAGCAGAGGACTTGTTGTGTGCCCGGAAGAACGGACAGCCACTAGCTAATGCGTAAGGGTTTCCGTCCAAAAGGATGACACCCCCCAAGGTAGCAGATGTATCTCCTCCCTTTCCACCGGCGATGGGAACATCCATAGACATTCCTAGAATAGGATGCTTCCGAAAATTGCGTGAACTATGGATGAAACCAGAGTCTATGACGTCCTTCGCTAGATGTCCTTTGAACTTGCTGTCAACCAGGATATCGTCGAATCCTAGTTTCTGCTGAACGAAATATTTGGCCCCGGAGCCATTAATAATACTTCGGACTTGGTCTCTAACAGCTCTGTCCTTGCAGCCAATAATGACCACTTTTCTCCCGCCAATTTCTCTCGCATCATAGGACGTATCTTGACGTGTGCGATATGGTTGGGCTGTGTGATTCCATATGATGCGTGCAAGTTGCTCCCGGTTGTTTTGCCATGTATTGCGATCTACAGCGGCTAGCTCCTGCTCATTCTTTTTCAAACGAGAGGCGAGCCCCCGAAACGTGCCCCGAAGCTCCGATCCTGTGGGCAATAGATCGAGAATACTGGACGTTGAAGACCGAGAGAAGGTGCTCGAGTGAGATGACACGCCTCCCCCGGGTACGATCAGACCCTGAGAGTTAGCCATTACGCAACAGCTGTTGAGCGAGGCCTCTCTGGGAATTCCTGTTGATATGCATTGAATTTGGGCGGAAGTCTGCTCTGAATGTCTGACTCCTTGCTTAAATAGAGTGGCGGGATTGCTGCAGAATAAAATAATCCCTGTTATATCAATAAAGCCCTCCTACGTAGCTCTGTCTGATTCGTCTGGTCTGCAGCTGCAATTCAAAATCAGGTGGTCAGCCGGCATATACATCAATTTGAGCCAATTAACTTAGTATAATGCGCGGATGCTGCGTTTGAAGTTGCAGTCATTTAAATGTTGACCGGAAGCTGACAACAGTCGTTAGGGCTTTCCTGGCTCATGTTGTATTTGATTCATTATTCTCCTTACTTTTCAGGCTCGCTGTCGGATTCCATGATTTGTTGCTTGTGGCACACAATTCTTAATCTATACAAACGGCCGATCGAATATGTCAATATTATCTCCAGCAAGAAAGGCGAACTTGATAGAGACTCTATTTAAGAGACCAGAGAATGCGATCAACATTGAGGATTATGATTCATACTTTCAAGCAGTCGATGCCGAAATCCAGTACTTGAACGACTCCCAGGATTTTAGAGACCTTTTCTTTAGACTCGAACCTGATCAGTTCGTCATAGTAGCCTTGATTGTCGTCCCAAGGTTAAGAGACAACCCATGCGCAAAACAAGAACCTGTCCTCAACAGCCTTCAGGTCGGGGACATCCTGGGTATTCAGCCTGCCGGATTACCAAGAGAAAAGACGATCTTAAAGCATACCCTCGATGGAATAATACGAATATGGCTGATGGTAGATCCATCACCCGTCGAAGAAATGCATAATATTGGTTGGAGAGGGCAGCGAAAACTTTGTGACTTTGTCTATGGACTCTTCTATCCGGGCCATAAAGCTCAAGGGTTTCCCCAACCAACTCCACCAAGAGACCCGGAGCTTGTCGCTGAGATGACAAGCGAGACCACACAGATCCAATCTTCTTTGACACATCCTTTGACAGCAGCAAACATGAAGAAGCTTACTAACATCACCACATATTGGATCACGCAACTGGATAGACATCTTCAGTTTGATGCGGACTATAGAAAGCTCTATGTCTTTGCACAGAACAGGTGGCTTTTTGATGCCCGAGACGTCATTCAAAGATGGAGAAGAGATAATACACCCGACCGTAACATACAACCTCAACCTGAGGCTAAAATGTGAGTGCACATGCTATTAACTCTCTAGGCTGTTGACCTAACGTCAGAGTAGTTGCCCGTTCCCAATACCACTTGAAATTATTCAAGAAACCATCAGATCCTTGGATCTTCTATTTCCACGCTACAACATACCCACAAACCGGTTTCTTAAACAGCATAATGAGCGATTGTACTTATTTCGTATGCAAACCCCGGGGGACATTCGAGATCGTGCAGGAAACAAGGTTCGGTTGAAAGAGTTTGTTTTCTACCATGATCGCCTAATTGAACTTGCGCAAGAATTTATCAACCCACCCAAGAGCTGGAACACAATATTCAAGGATTACAGAAACCCCATTCAGTATTGGACGTTTTGGATAGGTCTGGTCATCTTCGCAGCTACGGTCATGTCGGCGATATTATCTGGGGTCCAGGTTTATTATGCAGCGCACCCACCGACGTAGACTTGCAAAGTATACATGTTATGGACAATCATAGGCAATAGGTCTATGCATATGGACACGAAAGACCGGAGCCTATAATTGTCTCAAGTCCAATAGTCGTCTATGATTACCAGGTATAACTGTGCTGCTCTTCGGATTATCTTGTATAAATGACTCGTGGCATTGATGGGGTTTCCTTCACATTGAAAGTGTGGGTTTAAATGTGTCTTGATATTAATATACATAATGTTACAGTAGCTGTCCTAGCTCAGAGTTGTTTTTAGCATTTTATGCACTTTGTTGCCCGCAGAAAACTTCCTATAACCCAGAAAAGATCGATGAATATTTTTTCAGAATGTGATTGCCATGTCGTTGAATCATTACTTCATAGCATTGAGTCCACCACCAGAAATCAGGGGAGCCTTGTCACCAATCTTTTCCTTCTCATCAATCAGCTCACCGAGTGGCATTTGACCCATAGCATTGGCGTCTGTCTGGCCGCCAAGCATTCCTCTGTTGGGAGCCTCACGCGGCACAAAGTTTTGGTAATCGGAACTCTGGTCCATTCTGTTTTGGAGAGAGTAGTTAGTTTCGTCGATGGACGGCTTCTTTCCAGCGGGAGCCTGGTTTCCATATTGCATGCCAGATCCTGATTGCATTCCGAGGTTATCACCACTAACATGAGGAAACTTGGAATAGTTGGAGGTAGATTTGCCAGAGAAGCTATCGGTAGTTCCATGAGCAAGGCTGGATGGGGTTATCTGAGGCTTGCTAAAAGTAGAACTTGAATCGTCCGACTTGCCGAGAATGGGCTGAGAGGAAGAAGGGAAGTCTTCTGTACTACCGTGGGAAAGGCTTGCCATGGTGTCCTTGAGTGTGCTAGGCGAATCTCCAAATCCAGTTGAAGAGAAACCTGTGGATCGATTGATGGACTGGCCAGCAGTGTTGAGGTTATCAGAGGTCGTTTGAGGTCTCATCGAGGCCATTTCCTTGGATCGAGCAAGAGAATCGGAATTATCTTGAGGAAATTTGGAGGAGATGTCTCTGGCTTGAGTGGGATCAGTAGAATCGTGGGGAACATTGGAAGTAACGTCGGATCGACTGTCGGCCTGCTTCGCACCGGGAACCATGTTGACAGCTCGTCGTTTCAAGTCTCCTGCAGTATCCTGGGCCATGGAAGACATGTTGGAAACAGTAGCCTTGGGGTTTTGGGCCATAGAGCTGGCTTGATCAACAGCCGCGTTGCTGATCTCCTGAGCACGTGCCATGCCTTCACGGGCAATACCTCTGCCTCGGGGCGAGGTCACAAGAGGTATCATATAAATGGAAGTTAGACCCAGGATGGCGATGCCGAAAGGTGTCATAAACTGAACGAGGAAGTAAAGTGATGCTGTCACAATGAAGGCCTACTAGCGTTATTAGAGGTCTATGGACTTTGTGCGGCTCACTTACACCAAAGGTCTTCTCCAAGTCTTCAGCAAGAATGATCTTCTGTCCTTGGACGACGGCATATTGAATGAAGTCATGAATATCCTTGAGAGTTGCGTTGAGAGTTGACTCGGGAACGGTTTTGTACTGTTTGGGTCGAAGGCGGGAGACAAAGTTGTTGGGGCCAAAGGAGCGACCCGCAAACTCGGCCAAGGACATAGCTAGAGCGAGAGTCAATTACCGGAGTTGTGAAATCGGGCGGCTACTTTAATATACCTCCGAGACCAATTGCACTGGTTTTGAGAAGTAGTTGAGTGAGATGAAGATGATGGACTGCCAGCATAAATCCCAAAGCGATGAAGTAGGATCCCATGGTTCGGGCTGGATCATCCCACTACAATAATGTCAGTAATCGGACTTGGAAATGAATGTCAAGGGATTCATACGCTGATGTACTTGTAGAGACTATCCTGTTGTGCTGTGAAATCAGGAAGAGTCAGTATTATACATTCAATCTGCTTCAAGCTCTTTGCGTAAATTCGTACCCATCATGTCTTTCAGTGGACCAGAATCTCGACGTGCAACATTGCCCTCAGAGGTTGAAGTATCCTGAGCCATGACGGGCTGGAAGTTGTCTCGCAGTCCGTTCATAATGGCTAGCTGTTATCTGTTGCAATTGCCGTGTTTCTGAAAGATATATGTGTTTCGATAAATTGGATAGAGATAAACGATAACATCACAAAGACACAAGCCACTCATTGTGCCAGCACCGCCCTTTATCATCAGCTTCTAAGTTCAGGGCATACCAGTTTTAGGCTGATCCATGCGTCATTTTACCATGGCTGATGCGCTCATGATGATTCTCCGCGTCGTGACATCAGGTTGTCTCAGCCACCAGCCTAGTTCTGGTCTAGACCTCACAACAGAAATGCACTACCAACCGCCGGCATTTTGGTCTACGAGCTACTATGTACACCCACGTCATTTCAATCGTCACTATTTCAGGTTATCAAGGTCAAGATATAATGTTGTTTACTGCCGAGAAGACGGCTAACGCGGATGGAAAAAGCAGGATTGGAGAGGAATTTAAATTGGTGAATTCCAAGGCTTTGAACTTGGCATAGCTAAACTTTGGACTAAGTATGTGACTTGACATCATCCTGTTCCTAGACCGGCAAACAGGCACGCGACTGGGAAATCTATCTGAGTTGACGGAGAAAATATCTTCGATTGACTGATGTAACAACTGGCAAGACTGCCTGAACAAAGACCTGGGATGCTGACCGTGACAAACCTCAAAATACTTCATTAGGCCATTCTCCTCCATGATAACCCGGGAGATTCTTTCCCGCCCATAGCATCGTTAGTTATTGATTGGCACTAGCACTGGTGACAATCCGAAGCATATCGTTGCGTTTCTCGATCTTGATGTTGGTCTTGCCGTAAACATCAACCAAGGGCCAGAGCCTCTTCTGATTGCCGCCAGTGCTACCAATCGTTTTGGAAGTAGTCGACTGCGGATGTTGGCGTCTTCATTTTCGATGTTAACATGAGAAGTAATGTTTCGTTGCCAGATAATTGTAGCTATACACGAGCGATGAAACTGCCAACCTGCTTTGTATTCACACACGCGCTGGAGTCGATCGCTGTCGAGTAACAACGTCCTTGATCAGCCTCCAGAACAGCGTTTAGTTGAAGAAACGTAAGTTTTCAGTGAATAATAACTCGTAGAAAAAAGGCCGTGAAGTGTGCTGGGAGGAAAGGGCTGTCAGGGATAATAACATAGAACAACCTTTGACTTTGTGATTGTTCTTTTGCACAATTCAGAATCATGCGGATGTGATTATGTGGTGAGTTGTGACTGGCAGGCAAAGAATCACGAAACCCAGGCGTATGAACAATCTTCGACTTTCAAGTATCTTGAATCAAAGCGAAACACATGGAAATCTGAACAAGAGATCCATTTTCATACAGCAGAACCCTGGGAAAGATCGATTCCTGGGTTACTGAATGCCCTATATAATGTCATTTCAACAGAGTTATGCTCAATGTATAAACCTGAATAGTCGACTACCGCCAGAGGTCAACAGAGAAAAGGCCAAGTGCATGATGATTGAAGTTTCATCTTCATTGGTTTAAAATTCTCGTGTCTATTGAATAGCCACAACTATAGAAATGTGGATATCTACAATTTCCATAGTTATCTAAACCTTTGCCTGGTCGCCATACTACCTGCGCCTCATCCTTGGGGGTCCAATCTCTCGATCCTATTCGAATGGTATAACACATCGTAATCATGTATTACATTGGCGTACAGCATGACGTCTCCTTCACCGGCTTCAGCGTCCAGCCTGGCACAGGCTCCCAATACTCAGAAAGCTTCACCTCGCCCATCTTGAACATCAGGCCCTCTCTAGCCACCGTCTCGTCCTTACAGTCGGTGGGGATTCTCACATGGAGTCTGCGACCGATGATCTCTACCTCGCAGCCTCTACCGTAAGCTCTCTTGAGGCATGCAACGTCGATCGCAGTGCTTGGTTCTCCGTTTGCCTTTGGGCAGAAGATGGCGTGGAAGATCATTCGACAAATCTTGGAGATGGGCCAAATGCCGATGGGTTTGGTAGGCTCTTGTGTATGGTTGATTTGTTTTGTGTAGTGTTGGGGAAATTCCCGTAGAAGAAGAGTTGAAGGAGCACAGGTTGAAAAGGTTGAGGGCTGTGAAAACATATTCCCAGGAAATTAAGTAGCTAGTTCTACACACGTACAGTGGTAGTCAAACCAGACCTGAAGCCGTGAACATCCATAGAGAACAGCGCCTTCCTACACCCGAGGGCTAGTGCCAAACTCTTCACAGCTACAGAAAATTCACATAACCTGACTCTTCATTCACACGTTCTATAGGACTGGTGACCTCGAGGAAGGGTTGCCTGTCAGTCACAATGTCTAAAATGTCACTACCTCGCTATAAGCACGCTCGGATGATATTCATTCAATCATGGATATTCAGTATTGCGTTAGGTAACACATACTAGATCACTCGCTAGACTTTCTCTCCTTATACCCCAAATCAAAACGTCTTTCAGATACGTTCCCTCTATGAGACCACAGCAACTTTAGATTGCGCCACCTTCTCGACATGGGTGCTATCCTCATCAAGCTCATCAATTGTTCGGCCCTTCTCTTCTGGTCCGTCCAACTTTGGCTCGTCTCCAAAGGCTTCCTGGATTCTCTCAAGAGTGTATCCTTTGGTCTCGGGATAAATCCACCAGAAGACAACGACCTCCAGTAGAAGCCACCCCACGTAGACGAGGTAGTACTTCCATCCCAAAGCGTCCATGCCAACAGGGTTGACAAACTGGTTAAAGAAAGAGGCCGCTTTAGAAGAGAAGACCATGATACTCAGACCCATAGCTCGAAGTCTGAAGGGCAAGATTTCCGTGGGGTACAAGTACAGCAGTGGGTTCAGGCAGATATTGAAGGAGGTGTAGTAGATAAAAATGAAAGCGAGGGCAGATTTGCTAGCTGCCTTTGAACCCGTCTCATTGTAGATGGCGATGCTCGCGGTGAGGGAGGAGAATGTCAGGAACATGGCGATGCCGCCTCCAACGAACATCGAGCGACGACCAACTTTAGTGGACAGGGCAGCGGCGAAAAGAGCGGTTGCGTAGTTGACAGTGCTGATTGTTCCGTTCAACATGGTCTGTTCGCGCTGGGTGGTAATTCCAATGCTCGTCAAGATCTTGGTCAGGTAGTATGATACGAGACCGTTACCTGACCATTGACCAAAAACCGCGACAGTGATCAAGATAACTAGTCTCTTTCTGTTCGCTGGTGTAGTCAGGAACAGTCCTGGTCCCTGTCCTTTGATTGCACGCTCGGCTTTGAGTGTCTCGTTCATCTCCCAAAACTCAGCCCGCACAAGAGGACTGTTCCAGTCGCCATCCCCATGGTTCTTGACCAACACTTTATACGCTTCGTCGCCTCTATCGGTGTACGCTAGCCATCTGGGTGATTCGTCTAGAGAGAAAACAAACAGAACTTGTATACAGGCCGGAGCGGCCTGGAGCAGAGTTGGAAGACGCCAAGCCCAAGCACTGGGAATTCGGTAACTTCCAAAGGAGATCCATCCTGCGAGAAGAGCTCCGAGATAGAAGCTCGTATTGTAAAGCGAACCGAAGAAGACTCGATGACGAGGGTGGGCAAGTTCGGATATGAGGACCGGGGCAGCCGTGAGAGCGAGGGTAATGCCGAAACCAACAATGATACGGCCACCGATGAAGGTACCAATATCCACACTAGCGCACTGAACGATGACTCCAATGATCATAATGAAGCTTCCAATAATGATAGACAATCGACGACCGAAACGATCGGAAATGTAGGCCGAGAAGGGGGTCGAGATGATCGCACCGAGAGGATATGAAGCGCTGGTGATGCCGAGAAGGGCACCTTTGGGAGAACCGAATTGTTCGTTCCACGCAGAAACACCCTGAAGAGATGTTAAAACGCTACCATCGTAACCGTTGGTTGCGCAGACAACAAGACAGGCCGGGGCGAGGACGGCATAGAGGTGCATGAGCGATGGTGTAAGGGAAAAGGGAGAGGTTTTGTCCTGGGCAAGAATCTCAGCCACGGTGTGAGCCGGGCGAGCTGCGGGAGCAGTATTGCTCATGGTGGTTACAGCTGTTCAATTGAGAGTTGCAACCTTGTAGAGAAGCCTGCGGTGGTGTTGATGCTGATCAGCAGTCCCAGTAACTTGGTACCATTGGCGAACTGCAACGGTTTTATACTTCAACACTCCTCCTCATTGGTTTCGATGTCCTCCAACAGCCGCGATATGTATGAGCTGACTTGGTCATGGCTAGGAGTGTGTACCCCCGGCTTAGGTGACCTCGTGGTCAACCCCAGATCGACCGGAGTAGCCTGGGGCCCCGGGAAACTGATTCATTGAATGGCCCCGGGTTCTAAAAGAGGTTAGTCATTTTGCACTGTCGTCCATGAGCGGGGAGAGACGGACCAGCTCCGTTCAACGGTCAAGGTCACTTGTGCGGAGTGAAAGCCGATATTCCCCACCATGAACATGGGTTGGCGCTGGACGGGAACATCGACCAAAGCTAAAGTTCCCCGAGGGTTGCGGTACAGGATCTGTTAGTTTCCTGTGTTATTCAAATTAAATCTTCAATCCCTATTGGCGGTGTAATACCTCTAATAATGTCTGACCTTTATGCCAACTTGCCAAGGAACTTGGATTCTGGCAAGACGGATTCATGTCAAAGCAAGTCTAAAGGAAACTAGATTGTCTTCATCGTTGATTGATCGCCGATTATCACGAGCAATATCCATTTCATTATTAGTCTGAACTACTCCATCTCTTTCGCAAAAGGACTACGAGCTCTAATCCTCCGCCCATAAAAATACAAAAGCCACGGGATGGCCGTCAATAATAGTCCAAGACCGCCTAATAACCCTCCTGTCCCCTGCAATGTCAAACTGCTTATCATTCTGGCTGTGATTAGAGGAAAGACTCCTCCCAAAAGATTGCGACACAGGCTTTGCGCCGCCAGAGCCGACGAGGCATATCCGTGGTAGGTGTCGGCAAGATAGTTGAAGACGGCGAGGTAGATGCTGAAAATTCCCATTGTGCAGGATCCAATGGCCAATGAAGGTGAGATCCACGGAATATGAGTTCTGGATGTCATGAAAAACCAGAACAGGCCAATGGGTAGCAGAATTGACTGGATGCACGGTGATAGGAGGCGCTGTTCAGGAGTTGTTGAGGGTGCCTTGTGCGGGAACAGCCTGCGTGCAATAGGTTCCTGTATCACAGCCAGCACAATGCTCAGGATTGACCCGACTATAACCGCCGTATAAACGGCCCCAACTTGGGCATTGTCAAAGCCGTAAACGCTCCTGAACACTATCCCAATGCTGCTGAACTGCATGTACAGAATCGCCCACGCAAAAGAGACCCATACAGAGAACCAGAAGACAACGGACTCTGTAACGAGAAGTCGCAGGGGAAATGCAAAGCTTCGCCATATAATGCCGATCTCAATATGCAGACGCTCTTCGGTCGAAGGTGCAAAATGAACTGCAATTCCTGCTGGAGTCTCGAATTGCATGGCATTCAAGGCAAAGCATTTCCGCCGTAACAAGACGTTGCTGCGTGTTTCAGCAAACAGGCAGAAAATAACCGCAGTAGTGGTTCCGATGGTGATGAGCTGTAGATAAAAGATCCAGCGCCACCCCAGAGAGTCGACAATGCTGCCACTGACTAATGGCCCGAGACCTGTACCGACCATGATAGACAGCGAATACAGAGCCATTGGCGTATTGCGATCTTCTTTTCGATACAAATCACCAACCACGCCGCCCGTGAGCGTGGCAAATACAGCAGCTCCATTGCCTGTGATGAGGCGCGAAACCATCATGCCAGCATAGCTGTCTGTCACAGCGCATCCTAAAGTTCCCAGAAAGAAGACGATCCCAGAGCCGACAAAGACCCAATACCGACCGTGTATTTCACTCACGGGCGCAAGAACCATGGGCGCGAAGGCAAAGCCTGCGACGAAGAGAGTGATGCCGACATTAAAGACAGTATCGCTGATGTTCCATTTGTTGCGAAGAGGCTCGGAGGCTAAAGCGTATGCGCCGGCTGAGTATGCTGCCAGAGTTGATGCTATGAAGGGTCCTACCAGGATGACAACTTTCTTTTTTAGCGTCCAACTGAATGGTGACTGAAACTTGTCGGTCGCATCATATGTTAAGTGTGCGGTAGGTGAAGCATTGGTGTGAATGGAATCAAGAACCCCAGACAGCGAAAATGAGGGTTCCAGAGCCTCGAGTCCAAGAGGCACTCGAATCTGATTGCCGGTGTCCTCGGAAGAATCTTGAGCGAGAGTATCAGGGGAAACCTTATCTGGGATCTTCTCGCTAGCTTCCAGAGCGTTGTGGACCACTTGGTCTATAGCCGCCGGTATTGGGGATATTGCCATGGTGTTGGGTGAAATGTCAAATCCTTGAATTCGGCCCAAGCTGACGAGAGCCAAATCGAAACAAACCGCCAATGATATTAATCATGTCGGTAAATTGCCGATAACGGCCCCGAGGTCTTGGGGATAACCGAGCCCTCAAATCATGGAGTTGGAGTCGGCGGGGAGAGACGGACCAACTCCGATGGAGACTATGGATACTACGGTGACCTCGTGTTGAGCAATGGGCCGATCATGTTAGTCAATGGCTTTGATTCAAATGGATCCAGTATCAACTTGCTCTTTGGTCTTATATAACACCTTTCATTCCATGGAAGGAACATAAGATTACAATCTCAAAGTGATTGCTCCTATCTTTCGCCTCTCTAAACCTCCATCACAATGACCCTTGTCAAACGCCAGCAACCCCGCAGCCAAAATGCGGCCAAAGCTTGGGCACAAGAGAAGCTGGCGCAGATGACGCTGGAAGAAAAGGTTCTCTTACTCGCTGGATCGGACCTTTGGAGGACACACCCAATTCCTCGTCTGGGTGTCTCAAAAATTAAAACCTCAGACGGTCCAGTCGGTGTTCGTGGTGGTCTTTTCGTAGATGGAGTCACCGCAGCTTCAGCGCCTACCGGGTAAGCAGTTCTTCAAACCTATCAACGCGACTAAAACTGATCAAGTCTCTGTCAGTGTCTCTTTGGCAGCTACTTGGGATTTATCAATTATCAAGGATATTTGTACTGTTTTGATCCATGAGGCCAAGAGTAAGGAAGTTGACGTCCTCCTCGGACCTACAGGTAAGTTATGGCTTCCCCAAATCTACTGTTCACAAAACTTATCTCTCAGTTTGCATTCCCAGAACACCACTCGGTGGTCGCAATTTTGAGGCCTACAGCGAAGACCCGTATCTGACAGGTAAAATCGCCGCTGAATTCATCAATCGTCTCCAAGACGACGGTATTGGTGCTTGTATCAAACATCTCGCTGCCAATGACCAAGAGAACCGGCGCTTCTTTATTGACGAAAAGATCCCTGACCGAGCTCTTCGCGAAATCGCTCTTCAGCCATTCCAAATCGCTATCCGGGAGAGCAATCCCTGGACGGTCATGACGGCTTACAACAAGATCAACGGAACCTTCTGCTCTGGTCATGACTTTTTGATCCGAGATGTGCTTCGTGGGGAATGGGGCTGGGATGGTTTGGTTATGAGTGACTGGTTTGGTACCAACAGTGTTGTTCCGTCCGTGAAAGCAGGGTAAGAGCCCACAGCGCCTGTTCAGCGACTTGAAGGTATCTAACGTAAACAGTCTTGATCTTGAGATGCCAGGCCCAGTCCGACGAAGAGGCAAGCATCTGGTCGATGCTTATGAGAAGGGCCTTATTGATGTCTCATTCATCGACGCTTCTGCTTCAAGAGTCCTCGAGCTTGTACACAAAGTTGGCAAAAGCAATATTCCTGACTGGAAAGAGGGCAAAGAGAAGGCAGATGATCTTCCCGAGCATCGAGCAATTTTCCGCCGGGCGGGTGCCGAAGGTACAAGATCTACCAATGTTTGACGGAAATAATACTAAAGCTGTTCTCTAGGCATTGTACTTCTTAAGAACTCATCTAGTATTATTCCTTTGTCAAACCTGGAGGGTAAGACTGTCGCTATCCTTGGACCCAACGCTCTTCGCTCTGTTGCCACAGGCGGAGGCAGCTCTGACCTTGCACCTCACTATCGCACGACTCCCTACGACTCTATCAAAGCCGAAGTAGCCGCCAAGTTTCCTACAGCGAAGCTCCAAGCCCACGCAGGCATTCTCACAAATCGATACATTCCACTCATCGATCCCGCGGTTATGAAGAACCCAGAGACGGGCAAGTCTGGCGTCCTGCTGTCACTGTATCGGAACATGACCCATAGTGGTGAGCCGTTCATGGTGGAGAACAGGGCTAGCTCCAACTTGGTCTGCTATGATGGACTTCCCCCTGAGCTGACAACTGGAGAGAGGTACTCATACAGAGGCAGGGCTATCATCACACCAAAGACTACAGGTTTACACGAGTTTTCTCTGTCCTCGTGTGGTTCGGCTAAGCTCATGGTCGATGGAAAAGTCATCATCGATATTGACCGGCACTGGTGGTCTCCCAAGTCTCCCCTCTTCATGAGTTACGGTTCACCCGAGGAGCGTGTCAAGCTATACATGGAAGCCGGGCGAGAGTACGAAGTCCTTCTAGAGTCCATAAGTCGAGAGCCTAAGCCTTATGACCTTGACTACATGGCCGAACTTGAACGTGAAGAGGTTCAAGATGGTGGCCGAATCGGCTTTATGGAGAACCCCGGTGACCTGGACAAGTTCCTCCAAGAGGGAGTCGACATGGCTCGAGACAGTGACATTGCTATTGTCGTGGTCGGCAAAGATCGTGAATGGGAGTCAGAAACGAGTGACATGGTATCCATGGACTTGCCTGGACGGTCAAACGAGTTCATTAGCGCCGTTGCTGCCGCCAATCCCAACACCATCGTGGTCAACCAGACAGGGAGCCCCATCACCATGCCCTGGAAGGATGAGGTATCTGCTATTGTCCAGGCTTGGTACCAAGGACAGGAACAAGGCAACTGTCTTGCGGATGTGCTGCTGGGCACTGTCAACCCAAGCGGAAAACTTCCCATCACTTTCCCCAAGCGCATCGAAGACACGCCACCGTACGACAACTATCCTGGTGAGAACGACGTGGTGTATTACGGAGAGGGTATCTACGCGGGTTATCGCTTCTACGACCACCGCAAGATCGAGCCGTTGTTCCCCTTCGGCGCCGGTTTGTCGTACACTTCCTTTGACTACAGCAACATCCGCCTCAGCACCAACGAGTTCCGTGAAGAAGACGGCATCGAGGTTGCAGTAGATGTCACCAATACTGGGTCACGGGACGGAAAGGAAATTGTGCAATTCTACGTCAGCCAGGTTAATCCGAGACTTCATCGACCAGCCAGAGAGCTGAAGGGCTGGGACAAGGTCTCTGTTCCTGTTGGCAAGACTGTTACTGCACGTATCAAGATGGACAAGGTTAGCTTGTCATATTGGGATGATAGTGTTAACAAGTGGGTGATTGAGAAGGGTGCTGAGTATCGTGTTACGGCAGCCAAGGATTCCAGAGATGAGGGCTTGACAGCGGCGTTCCGCTCTCCGCAAGAGTATCATTGGGTCAATTAAAATACACTATGCAGATTAAGGGATAAGGAAGTTATAGTTATTTGGTCATGAATAATCAAGAATGTCATATAAAAGGTTCCTATCGGGCTGAAAGTTGCTCCAGTATCTCACCATCTCTAAAGGCGGTGGGTGACATCTCTGCTACCAACTTCGAGATGTTGTTTCTCGCCGTCTCTGCGATTTTCCAATTTGATGGCACGGCAAACTGGCAAGACTCACTGCGAACTACAAATGCAAGTTGAAGCTCGCAAGCAAAAAGACTGGAAAGCAGTCAACACATGGTCCCTGTATCATGCTTGTAACATACCTTCGACATGCGTTTATAGGATGGTATAACAAGGTCAATGGATCATACAAGACTCCGCTGTTGACAATGGCCATCAGTGCACTTCCAACTGCGGTCCGTGAGCCTGTGCTGTCGACATCTTCAAAAGGAACCACGGGGTCGTGATGAAGAGCTTTGTAGATGTAAGGCCGGTGAATAATAGACTTTGCAGCAAAATAACGCCCTATCAAATGACCACGGAGACTGTCGTTAGTTGAGCGCTGGGTCTGTTCGTGCGAGATTTCCGCCAATTGAGCTTCCGAGTAGGCGGGAAATTCCAATCCCTGAGGTAGACAAGTTCTCCATTCTTCGAGTTGACGATCTAGTTCGAAGATTACCGACGGGGGCACTGACAAGAAAGCGGTGGGACTTTCAGTATGTGTAGATTCTCTATTGACAGCGTCGTCGGTTTGATCTACACCTTATGAGCTTCATGGAGTTCTTAATAAGCTTCTGGACTCACCTCGGCTATAAAGATGGAATAAAATGCGATTAAGCAGCTTTCTCATAGAAATGAGAGCCAGAAAGAAGAATTGATACTGGGCATGGTGAGGGTCAGTGCCTTCTCCAGGGATCACTGGTAGAGGCATGGTACTGGCAAGCTTGCCAAGTCCACTTGCTGGAAAGTCGAACTCTGCTAGTATTTGACTATTCACTGGTCAGAAGTTGCAGGTTTATTCGTTCTCTTGGTTTCACTCGCCTTTCTTGCAAATATGCTATCCAGAACAGCTGGCAATGCTGTGCTTCCAATGTTCGTTGACTAGGAGAAGGATTAGTGAGGGATGAGGGATCGCGGAAGTACTTACAGTGGTACAAGGATCGAAACGGTGCAGCACGCGCGATGAATGACTTGCCAGGCATCGTATACTCGAAGCTTGGCGGAGTAGAACAGACTGTCTTCCTGTTAGCAAGTCCCAATGGTCCCGGAGGTTCAGCTTACCCCAGGAGGAGGAGACACTGAATGCTTTCCCAGTTACCCCCCTCCAAGTCACGGAACATTTCATTTGCCAAGTTAAAGAACCCCAGTCCAATATCATGCTCATTCCCCAACGACCACTCTTCCGAGCCCGAGTAATAAGCAACAATGGATCCTAAACTGCAAACTAAGAGAACAGTACATGAGTTGTAATTCGGGGCAAAGTTGGTCTGTATAGCGTTACTGAGAACTTGCGAGTAGAATCTAGCCTCATCAAGTATGAGACACGGGGGATGAAAGTGATGGAAGTAAGATTGTGTTAATAAGCTGACTTGCGACAAGGACAAACGAGACAACCAAGAATCATTGCTGGATGGACTTTGGGTTTCAAGGCACGGAGGTGGCGCTGTCGACCGAGACAGTCTCGGACGCTTGATCTCAAGCTCCATCGGATATTGAAGATCCGTCTCACTCATCTGAAACGTAGAACACGGCCAGGTCAGCAAATGTTGCGGTGCAGTGCAGTGTTTTTGCGAAAGCGAGAGCTCTTCCAAGATTCGGCCCGTGTCGAAAGATGGAGTTGCTGCATTATGCAGTAACGCGATTCCTCCGAGGCTCAAAGGGCTAAATGCAGCAACATTGCTGGCAGTTGGACTTGAAACTAAGCCTGGGGCTCGATCATTCTTCTGAGCGATGGCTGTGATGACATCAAGTTTTTCATCCATTCGCTTCAGGGTCTCTGTCAATTCGGCGACCGACAAGTTCTTTCTGCCAAGTGTGAGATCTTATGCTCATTGGTGTTAGGTCTGGTATCTTGTCTTACTTGGCTGCAACAGTTTCAATGTAGAGGCATTCGAGACCCAGACGCGCGCATCGAACACAAGCTGGTTTTCTTTCGTCGCATTTTGTCTTTCTCTTTCGACATGCCTCACAAGCCTGTACCAAGTCAGCTCTTGATGGTTCTAATTCTAGCTATGAGAAGACTTGCGTTGAGTGCTTGGCGGCGAGAAGGGTTGATCAGTGGTTGTGTCTGACCGGACATGACGGCCCTGGGTATGTATGTATGCACACGGTGATCATGATTGTGGAGTTGGCTGAACAGGGACGAGTTCCCGCGTCACAGCACTAAGGAGTTCAACGGAGTAACGTTATTCCAGCGCGACTATACCCTGTACCCCGATGAAGAGAATCTGTAACTCGGTTATCACTCGAAAATCGGCATTGGTAGGGACGTGAAACGAATCTGCCAATAATGAGGATTCTAGAGTTTATGGGTTTATGGTTTTTATGCGGGTAACTTAATGTAGATCCAGTATTATAGATAACTACATGGTGGCTGCAATATGAGACATTCTGTAAATTGGGACCTCGCTACGATGTCCATGTGGAGTAGGGAACTCTGACAGGTCATTTCCTTCACGATTTGTGCTGTAATAGTCGCAAGGCAATAGTGTTCTATAACTATTTATATTAACTACACGATATAGTCTGACAGAAACCTTCATACAATCAAACCCAAAAGGGTCAATAACTTATACATATAAAAGAATTTCCATTTTTCAAGCGTCGTATGATACTGATGATAGTAGAGTACGATGACGGGCATTCAACCCCAGTTTGACAAAATAATCGACACTTTAGTGTGCCTGTTTCGTTGTTGGAATGCAACCCAAGACTGCCCTACATTAGTCCTGACCAGGGATTCTGTGGAGTGCCCCCTCCTTCATCAGGATATCCCACCACAAAGTGGTTTCTCTTGTTGGTTTTTAATCCCTCTTTAGGTTTTTTACGGTGCCAACTTAGCTCCATTTGACTTTTTGCATACCCAGGGCGAATATTGTGCAAAATGTCTTCGCCCAAGTCACCCACTGGACCTCAGTCTCCTGCAGCGTTGGCTCAGGTTGCTGAGGAGCAAGGTGTAATTGAAGTTGTATGATCAGCCCACTATCTCTGTAACATTATCATGAGCTAATCACGCCATGATTGCTGTTTGACAGGACGAGGATTCACACCCGAAAACGTCAGTAAAGACAAGATGCAGGATGTATGAAACGAGATCTGACTGGTTCCTATAGCAGGGATATTACTGATACCGAAACTCTCCGATCCGCTATCTTGAAGTTTAAGTGGGAGAATGGACGACGATACCACGCTTACCAGGATGGATCTTATTGGTAGGCTATACGCGATTTCCGATACAACAGCCGTGTATTTACAACACTTTAGGGCTCCCAATGACGATCGTCAACAGGAAGCTGAAGACCTCATGTGAGTTTGATCAATCAGCTTGAAGCGCCTTTCTGATGCGTCTGGCTACATAGGCACGAGGTTTATAAAATCATCCTCAACGGTGAACTATATGAGGCTCCCATAGGTGACAACCCACAGGTAAAACCCTAATATTTTGTATCAGCGCCGCGTGACCTTCTAAACTATACGTAGAAGGTTCTTGACCTAGGGTGCGGAACTGGTATATGGGCAATGTAAGGCCTTCAAGTCACACCATTCACACCAGTGTCAAGACTAACAAAGGCAGTGAGTTTGCTGACCAGCACCCCTCCGCTGATGTACTTGGCGTCGATCTTTCTCCCATACAGCCAGACTTTGTCCCTACAAACTGTAGATTTGAGGTTGACGACATCACGAGTGAATGGACATATTCGGATAATATCTTTGACTTCGTTCACATCCGTGCCTTGATAGGGTCCATCCCCGACTGGACCGAACTATACCGCAAAGCCTACCAGTTTGTTACTCCGCATCTAGTCTAGCCTGATTCTAACATTCAAAAGGCATACCAAACCTGGCGGCTGGGTAGAGAGCGTCGAGCTCTGGGGAGGTGCAAAGTGTGATGATGATACTCTGAAGCCCGACTCGCCACTTTACAAGTGGATTGATATCTTCAAGCAGATTGGGGATATCACAGGAAAGTCCTTTTTCTGGGATGAGAAGATGCCGCAGTCCATATCCGATGCTGGATTCATCAATGTCTGGGGCCGTAAGATCAAGGTTCCGATTGGAACTTGGCCCAAGGATGAGACGCTCAAGCAGTGGGGTGCATGGAATCGCCATTTCCTTCTTCAGGGCCTCGAGGGTTTCTCCATTCGTGGCTTGACCGAGATGCTGAGCGTAAGCGTTCTCAGCTCGGTATAACCTGCTGGCTGACCTTATGTGCTATAGTGGAAGTTTGCGGATGCTCAGCTATTTCTGGCGGCTATGCGTAAGGAGTTGACGAATCCAGCTATACATGCTTACCTCGAAGTGTAAGTTCTGCCATTATTCTCGATATAGTAAGATCGATTGACTTATGCCCAACCCAGAACTGTATTTTACGGTCAGAAGCCAGAGGAGATAATATATTGAGGTCAATTATGGCTTGATGCTAAATCTTGGCTATGACATCTTCCAGGAGATCATTGGCTAGGAGAAGCAGATCGACATCCAAAGGAACATGCTCTATGGACGACTCGACATAATTAGTAATTACTATACTGTTCATATACACATCTGGGAGCTTGTCATATTCCTGCTAGAGTATGATCAAAGGAAACGAAATAAATAAAGGAGACTTATGCCAGTGGAAGAATATAGATAGGCACTTTAGTGTCACTTTATTATATCTGCTCAATACTATTTCATCAATCATTCTTACATCAACCTGATGAATAAATTCAACATCCACCGCTACCTCAGCATCTTAACTCTCAGAAAAGGCCTTGAGTAACTTGGAAGAAGCAAGTTCAACAACAGCACGGGCCGTAGGAGACACCTTAATCGGGGCCAACATGGCAAAGTCGTGAATCTGCCCGTCCGCCTTGATGATGGCAGTATCGACTCCAAGCTGCTGAAGGCGATGACCAAAAGCTTCACCCTCGGCAATCAAAGGATCTGCACCGGAAAGGAAGATGGTCGTAGGCGGGAACTTGGCGAGGACTTCATCGGGAGCGTAGTGCAGAGGTGAAGTCAATGGGAGTTTACGATCTTCTTCATTTGGGAGGAATGCGGGTATCATCCAGTCCATAGTCTTTTCGGAAAGATAAGGTCCGTCTTTGAAGATTTTGTACGTTTCAGATTTGTTGTGTGTGTCTGTGACGGGGTAGAGAAGAACGATCTGACCAATTTTGGAGGGTAAGTTGCGACTCTGGGCGAGCTGGGTCATTGCGATGGCCATATGACCTAGAAACTGATTAGCCTCTCAGTGATCAAGGCAAGGGGAACTTTACCTCCGACACTGTCACCAGCAATGCCAAAGCGATCAACCTTGAGGTTGTACTTATCCCCGTTGTTGACAAAGTGGTCAAGCACGCCGTAGACCTGATCAAACTGAACAGGATATTGAGCCTCGGGAGCTGGAGTATAGTAGGGAAACACAACTGCAGCGCCGGTTTGTCGCGCGAAATCCTCCATCAAAGATCCGTGCGTAGTTGGACTACATATATCAGCTTGATGTCTTGAATCATTGATGAGAACTAACCTTCCAAGGATCCATCCGCCACCATGCGTGTAGAAGATCATATTCAATGTCCCCTGGGCATTAACGGGGCGGAAAATGACTGTGGTGACATTTTCTCCCTTAACCGGGACCTGGATCTCTTCGATTTTAATGTCAGAGGCAGTCTTGTAGTTTTGAATGCCTTCTAGAATGTGGCGAGCTTCCTTGTAAGAATTGGTGTACAAGGGGGGACCCGCTGCAGCCGCATCTGCGAACTTGCGATTGATGGGGTCGAGATAAGTGTCCATATCTGAGGTGAAGCTCGTATTGACTTGTTTAATGGAAGGTGGAGAGTTGATTAAAGTTACTTCGGGGTCTCAACACCCTTTATATCCTGAGTGACCTGCATTTGTGGCGGTTGCTTCACCCCGCACGGGATTTCATCATCGACAAAGTCATCATCACCAACGTTGCATGCGAATGTTATCTCTAGGGAATTTCCTAAGTATGGGCGTCATTTTGATTGGTCTAAACCTCCGGCAAAACGCGCTGATAGAGATGGGTGCTTTTCAAGCCCGGGTAAAGAGAAACTGCTGCAGAAAGCTTAAACAAGACTGATAAACTGTATCAAGGAGGGGGGCGAGAAATGATGACTGGCTTGTAATAACTACAGTCTGCAGGTTTCTGGGGGTATTCTTCATGTGAATGCCTTATGGGCCACTCCGAAAGCTGTCGGACAGACCTGATTGAACTCAATTGAACCTGGCAACCTGCAGAAGAACGGCCTTTACGTCACGTTGATAAGCACTTATGCCAGTAAGCATCACACCTTTCCCAACGTTGCATGCAAGTCTGGTATTATTTCCGCCGAAGCCACCTACGCTCGGAGATTAGGCTTCAAAAGATATCAACGTCTCTGCGACTTTAATGATCCCCGCAGGTATCTACAAGACAGTGATGGCTGTTTCAGCGATAGGTTTGGTTTGTTATGTAAATATGTGTTTTTATGTGTTCGTTATTAAGGTTCAGGGCTTCAAGAGCCTTTTTTACCGCAACAAATACCAAGCAGTAGTTATGGGTGGAACATTCCACGAGCCTTTGCGCAATTCATTAGACTCTCTCGTTCATACCAAA
>JABFFJ010000319.1:0-37654 GCA_013623715.1 Fusarium verrucosum
CCCCCCCTCACCCCCCTTCTTGGCTTGTTTCCAAGTCTTCCAGGGATTTATTCAGAGACCCCACCAACTGCTGCCCGCTTCTCTCTTGTGCTTGACCTAGTTAGTCTGGGTAGCCTCTTGGTTCGATTCGTCGTCTCTCTCCCATCCATCTCTATCTCTCTGCATTTGCATTTCTTAATCTACCTACCGACCGCACTCACTCGCTCACTCAACTCACCCTTCTCGGTCCTAGGTCCCCTCGCCCCCCGAGACCCTTATTTAGCTGAAGCTTTACTCGAGCTACAACAACTCCAACCAACTGCTGCTACTCCATATAACCAACTCAGGTCCCTCCCGTCACATAAATTAATTCTCGACCCGTTCACCATGGCTTTATGAGCCTCGCTCAGCCTCTCTCACCCCCTGCGTCTCCAGAGATGACGTCGACTACCCCGATCACCGCCTTCGCTATGCATGATTCCAGGACCGGCGACCGCACGCCATTACATTATACAATGAAGACTCCTGCACGACACTCTCCCGGCGCTCAGTCTCATTCTAATTCTATTTCTCACTCACGATCAAATTCGTATAACCTCAACCATAACCACAACCTCAATCTCAACCACCCCCACTCTCACTCTCACTCCCATTCTCTCTCTCAGACACTCCGCCCAACTAAACAGCCAAAATCCTCGACTCCTCTCGCCTCTCCACGGATGCCATACTCGGTCGGTCAAAACCACCCACCGCCGAAGCTCTCGCCTCGTGTCGTCCCCGGTAACAGATCACCAAGTCCAAACTATTTTGGTCTCATTGTCGAGTCCACCAATGAGCGCGGAGACTCCTCTTCAGGGCTCCCCAATGATACCTGGAGCCCCTCATCATCCGTAAAATCGTTTGGGGCTGCGATTCCCAAGCAGGTTCCTCTAGATGCTAACCCCGAGTTCGAGGCCTTTAAGAGACAGGCCGACTTCAATCGGGGCAAGTCTTTTGCTCTCTCGACAAGTCATTATGCACAAGCTTCAATGACATCAAACGGCGTCCCACCTGTGCGTCCTCGACCCCCACGATGGCACACCCATGGAAGCGATACTGGTGGACCGTCTCCTTTTGGCCGCGGATTGAGCGCTGCCAATGTTCGCCCATCCAGTCGAATGGATGTCGATCAGGATAGCTTAGGGGATTCGGCCTATGTTTCATCAGACTCGAAGCGTAATTCCGAATCGTCTCTCCACGGCCATGTCCCGACTCTGAACCTCCCTCGATTTGATTCTCCTTTACCAATGGAACACTCACAGCAGCAACGCACAAGTCTAACTCGATCTGAAGATCGGGATCCTCGATTGTCTGTAATGGAACACCGCCCTGACCCCCCTGATGCTCGAGATATCAGACGCTCTGCCACGGTACCGGCAACCCTCGAGCCTGGACAGCCACACATGATCACCGGCCAGCAACTTCAGGATATACTCCAAAGTGTGAAGCAGGATCGAATACTCATTCTTGATTTGCGATCATCGCAGAACTACGCCCAGTCCAGGATTCAAGGCGCTCTTAATCTTTGTATCCCCACGACCCTTCTCAAGCGAGCCACTTTCAACATTCAGAAACTCAAGCAGACTTTCCAGACTAGTGCCGATTCAGACAAGTTCTCTACATGGCAAGATACGGAGTATATCGTTGTGTATGACGCTCACGCGTCCGATAAGCGTGATGCCATTACCGCTCAAAATATGATCAAAAAGTTCACGAATGAGGGGTACACTGGCGGTACTTGTATTCTAAAGGGAGGCTTCAACTCTTTCCAGGAGAATTTCTCCGACTTTGTCGACTACCAATCAGCAACTGGTGCCCCCGGAAAGCCTGGACCTGGTCATGGAGGAATTGCACCTGTCATTGGAGGAGTCATGCTTCCCAATGCCGGCAATAGCGTTAATCCATTCTTCTCCAACATTCGACAGAACATGGATCTTGCAGATGGTGTAGGCCAACTGGATGTTTCACGACCTTACGCCCTGGACTCACCATCCTTGCCTCGCTGGCTTCGAGAGGCTGCCGCAAAGCCTGACCACGGAAAGAAGGTTTCGGACAAGTTCTTGAACATCGAGGTTGATGAGCAGTCTCGAATGAAGGCGGCGTATGCAGCCTTCAATCCTCAAAACCAGGACAAGCGAAGTCAGGTACAGCTTTGTGGTGTTGAGAAGGGAGTCAAGAACAGATACAAGGATATCCTGCCTTTCGAGCACGCTCGAGTCAAGTTGCAGGAGAGGCCCGAAGGTTCATGCGATTACATCAACGCCAGCCATCTCAAAGCATCTCGAAGTAATAAGCAGTACATCGCCACCCAAGGACCCCTCCCCGCCACCTTTGAGGTATGTTCTCAGCCACTTACACCATGCGGAGCTTGACTAACATCAATCAGGACTTTTGGTCTGTCATTTGGCAGCAGGATGTGCGTGTAGTAGTCATGTTGACTGCTGAGTCCGAAGGCGGCCAGCTCAAATGTCATCCTTACTGGAAGGGCAGAGACTTCGGGGCCATTAGACTCAAGCTTCTGTCTGAGAAGAAGATATCCCTCGACATCGACAAGCATAGGTCCGATTCACACCACACCCCATCTTCGGCCAGCGAGCAGGGTCGCAAACGCGCAAACACGACAACTACATTTGAGTCTTCGACGCCAACACCAAGGCCACCTCAGGGTCAAGCGGAAACACCCTACGTAATTGTTCGCAAGTTTGCGCTTTCGCACACCGCCCACCCATTTGCGCCCATTCGAGAGATCACACACCTACACTTCCCATCCTGGCCCGACTTTGGCACACCTGCCCAGCCATCGCACCTATTGGCTCTGGTTGAGTTGGCCAACGTTATGCAGCGCTCTGCTCTACCTGTCGAGACCTCTTTGGTGGTGGGATCAAAGATTTCGATGGAGTCGCTCCCCATTACGTGGTACGACGAGCCAGAGGTTGACTCTCGTGCGCGACCAATGCTGGTGCACTGCTCTGCTGGATGTGGCCGCACTGGAACATTCTGCACCGTTGACAGTGTGATTGATATGCTGAAGCGTCAGCGACAGGCCAAGATGGATTCGGTACGATCTCGTGATCAGGAAGGGGATGTCACCATGGGTGAGAACGGGGATATGTCACCCCGGTCAACCAAGCACTTTAACTTTTATACCCCTGGCCAGCGATCCAATATGGAGAGAAAAGTGGCTCGAGGTGGCGTAAACATCGACACCGACTGGGTATACGACGATAGCGTGGATCTGATCCAAAAGACGGTGGAGGATTTCCGAGAACAGCGACTCAGCATGGTGCAGAGTCTGAGGCAGTATGTCCTCTGCTATGAGACGGTCCTCGAATGGGTGACGAGGATGAATGAACGAGCGTCAAACGCTCCAAACGGACGACTACGAAGTGGAAGTCTTCGCTACTGAGATCAGGATGCATGACGAATTAGTAACGGTATTATGGAGCACAACTGCGTGGAGCACACGGAATAATGCAACAAACAACAAATGGGAATTGGGTGAATGGTATAGGCGTTTGATGGTTCAGCTGCGTATGATTCTGAGCAGGCGATGCTTACGAAGGACATTATAAAAAACGACGTTACGGGGACCTTGGCTTGAGACTTACTATGAATGGGATTGGTTCTCAGGGGGATTCTGTATAGTAGAATAAAAAGAAACGAACGATGCGAGAAGGGGAACGAACGGAGCAACCTTGGAATCATGGGGTTTGCATAGTAGGATCGATCATGAAGGATACAATGCGTGCGCGCTTATTACAATTGTTGATTGAATTTAGCAGATTGTGAGATACATGCCTATAAAGATGATTTGTATGTGTTGAAGAGAGACATGCTTGGATAAGGATTTATCCCCTGTCTGTATCTGTATCAGATAGCATTATTGTTACGAGTTGATTCAAGTCCAATAGAATGATTAATCATGTCTTTATATGTACAGAGACAGGGCCAAAAGGTCCTTGCTAAAGAGAACTTATACTTACCTAAATAAAGTACTTCCTATCCTAAGAAAAGTGCCTCTATACATATGTAGGTATGTATGTATGTTATTTACAACCCATCTGTACTTTAATTGGCCATCATCTTTACCATCATCACGCGATAGACGCTTCAAGTATATTGATCCAATCATAGCAAATCGTCCCGTCCACAATGCACAATGCACAATCGTAGTCTTGGCGAAAGAAGAGCGTCACGGGAGAGGGGAACACGTGTAATGACGTCGTATCGCTGCTGCATGAATCTGGGGGGCTCTTTTTCAGCCAAAGATAGAAATGACATGGCTGGGGTATTGTATGAGTGAGGTGAGACGACGGCACGGGCATGACCGAGCTGAGCTGGGGGATAGATAGTGAGGGCCTCGTTTCGGTGTCCGCTGACCTGGACCAGGAAACGGATGAGGTTAGGTTAGGGGATTTTCAATTACAGATGCGATGGATGCCGTGATTGATAATCGTGGAGACATGGTTCTGGTGGGTTCCTTGGAATGGATGACCTCTTACACTGCCCGGGCAATTAATGGATGGTCCAACTATCTTTCCCTTACCCATAAACCGGGCTGTGACGCCCACTGTATTCAGCGGTTTAGCTCCCTGTCCACTACCCACTGTCCACGAAGCTGGGGCGTCAAAGTTTGGCATTGCTTCAAGGAAAAAAGGATTCAGTAACGACAAAAAACGTCCATGCTTTTGATCATTGAAACTGGAACCTTCCTTTTTATATCCCCACTTCTCTCCCTGTCCTTGTAGGCAGGTACCTAGCATCCCTTTAAGGTACGGAAGTCGCGGCGCATTGGTTGTTGGTGCCTTTCTTTTTGTCGCCAACAGCGCAGGTGCAGTGTCAGTGTCGCAAACAGTGAATGGAAAGAGCGGCAACTTTAAGCCACCTACCATCCCAACTGCTTCAGGTGCAGGTGCAGGTGCAGTGCAACGACATTCATCGATAAGGATTTACACTTCCGTTGGCTTGGTTCCCCCGCCTCCATCTGGCATCCCGCTCTTTTCCTCCAACCTCACTTCCTTTTCCACTTCAATCTTATCTTATTCACCACAGCCTGTCGCTTCTGTCAGCCTTAATAACGGCTCGCGCAATATTTGTATTTGTTCCTTCTCCCACATTCCCCTCGTTTCTACGGATATTCATCCCCCCGCCTTCTTATACACATTCTTTGCGACTCGTTCGTTGCGCAGTTCTTCAACCCAACCCAACCTAACCCTTCACCATTCTTTGGTGGGCTCGTTTCGTTTAGCGGACTAGAGACTCCTGCTGATCCAGAACTGCCCACGGATCCCACTGCGCCACCAGAGTTGCCCTGACGAAACGGGCTCTTGACTTTACGCTTTCAACGCCTAGCCTGTCATCGAACCGGCCTCCCCGTTTGGGTGTTGACGACGACACGAATCTCCCACCTCGGGATTCAATTTCCTTTTACCATTAAAATATCATCTGGTAACTTAGCGCCATAATTTTTTTCACGGCAGCCATGCCACAACTGCCATCATTCACCGACACGATGCGCCGCTTCTCCCACGACTTGTCGGAGTCGTCGCGCAATATCCAAGAATCCAACGGAGTGTCCTCAGACCAAGAAATGGAAGACGGACTTGATCTGTCCATGCCCCCACCCGATGAAGAAGAGGAAGACGATGTCCTCGATGACGACCCGAGAATCTATACACCACCTCCCCACATTGCCGCCCGTTTCTATCGCCCATCACACGCTCGTCGCAGAGATTCGGCCGCCTCGTCGCGCCGCAACTCATTCTCGTCCGCACACTCTCGATGCTCTTCTATCCAGCCACCCGGTCACCGTGGAGGTGAGCAGAGCAAGCATGTCGCCCAGCATCTTCGCCGCGCCTCATTCCTTGAGGACCGCAGGGCGCGACTTGCCGATCGAGCGGCGTATGCCGAAAAGGTTCGCCTTCGAGCAGCTATCGCCAAAGCGACTCACCGAGACATATCAGTATCCGAGGAGCGAGCCATTGCAGCACAGCAAGCCAGGGAGCGGAACCTGGCAGAGATCGTCGCCAATTGTGCAGAAGAAGTCAAGAAGGCAAGGCAGGTTGCCGAGTTTATGAAAGAGAAGCGAGAGCAAGATATTGCTAGGATGAAGGCTCAGATTGAGGAGAGAATGGCTGAGGCAGAGAGACGAAGGGAAGAACTACGAACTAAGAATGCGTCCAAGCGAAGTCGTGGACAGAGTGTTATGACCAGGAAGCCTTCCGACGCCATACCCGATCTTGTTGAACGACAGAGACGCAAGCCCACCGAAGAGGAAGCGGCAGCAAGCATTCAGTGGTGGTGGCGTGGCTGCCTCCGGAAGAGAGCTATTACCGAGTTCATCAATCTCGGCCTGACCGTGGATGGTATCAGAGATACACACTTCGATACTGTTGTTGAACTTCTGGCCCAGGAGAGGGTTCTCGTCATCACTGCACAGTTACTTCGACTATGTGGTCTTGAAGAGGGTGAAACGGGATCAGTTGGCGAGATGACAGCCGTTCGCACCTTTCTCAGCGCCTTCTTGATCCTTGGCCATCCCAACCAAGTTCTCAGCAACAAGAATGACAACGGTGATGAACAAGTCACCGATGTGCTCACTTCCCACCGACTGCCTTCCGCGGACCTTACCAATCCTCAATTGCAGGGCTTGGTAGGCAAGGCGCGAGACTTGCTCATTTCTTTTGAGAATATCCTCTCTCGTTTGACATCTGCCAACAAATACACCATGCCCCCCGCACTAAAGAACACGCTTCCTGAGGCGTACGCTACCTTTTATAATGCATTTATCGCCTGGAAGTCTCGGGATTCCAACGCCTTAATCGAGGTGATGCTCATGCAGTTTGTTGAGCTAGATGCGATCTACCACACCGTCAAGGATACAACGGACGATGCCGCCACGGCCCTCTACAAGAAGAGCATCCAAGACAACCAGCTGATGCTCATAGTGCGCATCAAGAAGCTGGCAGGCCCAGAAAAGGGCAAGAAGATGATATTCGATGCGGTAGCCGAAGCCCGCAAAGCTCGCTCCGCCAAGAAGAAGACTGGTGACACAAGGCCTCGTGTGGCTGAGAATGCACATGGAGAAGCATCTGAGACGGCCAACAGCCTAGTCTCGCCCGAGTCACACACTCTGACTCCACCTGCAACACCGGCCAGCAAAGCCCAGGCAAAGGCTCCTGCACCCAAGACTGGTCTCAACGGTCTGTTGCCGAACAACAGGATTGTGGTGCATGAGCTGGCCATCAACAAAGAGTACCAGCTATCCCCTGATGAGTACAGAGAACAACAGTCGGAACGTTCGCAACCCATCTATACACAGATGCGGGCCACTATGGATGGCGACGACAGTGCGATCAACTTCCAATTTTTCGCCCTTGTGGCCAGCAACATCAAGGAGAAGCTTCAGCGTCTGTTGAAGCCCGGTAATTCGATGTACAATCTCATTGGTGAGATCCTGGATCCCGAGATGGCAGAGAGGCAATTTGCTTTGGGCAACTTTTCATACGAGAAATTCTTCACTGCCATGGCGTCGCTTCTTCCCAAACTCTGTGCCCCTTTCCGCGACGAAGAGGTCAAGGATTTGATCCAGAACCAGCTGGCAGACGGCAATATTATCGATCGAGTAGAAGCCCTGAATGGGTTCATTGATTTAATGCTTTGCGATTATATCAACTACCTGATGAGAATCGCTGCGCCTCAACTCATTGAATCCGCAGCCCCATACGAAGCCAAGAGGTTCGCTGAGGATGTTGAGAAGGGCCAACTTGGCCTTGCAGCGGCCGAGGAAGCGTGGAAAGCCTCTCGAGGCAAGGTTCTAGCGGAGACCCAGAAGCGAGATCCGGAGGGAATCAACCATGCAAGGTCCCGACCCACAGCGGGACGATTCTATGCACAGATGTTGGTTGACATCTTTACCAAGATCTCTCCCTCACCAATGGAGGAGGTGCCAGAGATGCTTCGTCTAGATTACAGCCGCATCGCTCAAGTCTCTACCACCATCCAGCGGATCATTACCGCGGGTGCAGTTCTCCTGCAATGCAAGAACCTTCTTAAGCGAGACGTTCGATCTTCGTGGAAGATGGAGGCATCCCGCATCATGGCGGTTCTCGAAGCCGGCCACCCCCTGCAAAATACCGTGGATGGTGTCATGGCTGCACTCGAGTCTGGCCGATCGATGCCGACGGCGACCAAGGGTCACCTTCGCGCTCTTGTCACCAAGGTTCTGACTGCCAGTCAAGACATGGCACAACACGGAAACGAACCCAGAGAGCCTGTCTTACGACTTTTGCTCACCCGGCTGCGTGGCAACATTCTTGCCCGCCTGGCTGCTGGATCAGCAAGTGAAAAGGTCAAGGCGGCTAACACGGCTGGCGAGAAGCTGGCCAGTCTTGGACTCTCCGAGTTTGTTGATCGAGTGAGAGAGATTTCAAACTTATTGGAGAAGATCGGAACTGTTGATAGAGCAGCGCATGGGCCTTGGTGGGATGCAGTAGCAACAAAGGTCGAACAGGAAGAGATGTCGGCCTAGACGTAATGAGTTGGACTGTTTGGTAGGCGAGGTATGCATGATGAGCAATATGGATGCATGATTTCCGGTGGTTTACATTTGATCTTTTCACCCGGGCAAGGATGGGATTTGATTTTACTGGGAAGCGTTTTTGGACTTGGCTTGCATGGCGTACTGGTACGGACAGCCGACGAGGCTTATCTGGTGGGATTGGATCAAGGTTGCTCCTTCGAAGAGGCTATGGCAGCATTGATGGGTAACTATAACTATGGGTTCGGCAACTTGGCTTTTGGTTGGGTTAGCGGATAGAATGTCATTTCAACAGCATCACTAGATTACCTGGTTGCTGGATTCAATTATGAGAAGCTGATTATTCGTTCAACTTTAACTTGTGTGGAGTGTCCAAGATATCTCGAGGAAGAGTCGACTAAGCCAGGTGGGTTTATGTATTAATGCTCAATCTATCATAACACCACCTGTTTCTAATTTGTGTAACTTTACCTCCGTATCGTTCGTGTCATGATGCACAGTGCAAAGTATTGTCATGACACGACATGCACGGAGCGGATATCTCGCTTGTCGCCGGCAATTCAGGTTAACCCGAAAATTTCGACAACATCGCCCGACAATCTTTGATACTGACTGATACGAGGGCAGCTACAAAAGTGCCATCCATGGGGTCTCTCAGTGGATAAAATAGGATACCATTGACATCCATTCCGATAAGAGTTTGTTTTTTTATCAACGACCTGCCCAATTGACGGCCGCGTCACTCCTGAAAAGGGTGAGGATCCGGGTCAAGATGCCGTCGTCCAAGGGCCTTTTGCGGCATCTGCTTCATCAGCAGCAACGTCTGTGGAGCAGCTGTAGCCCACTATCGGTAATTACACGGCAGACGGCACCGTTTGTGCCTGTTTCCCGGGGAAGTGTCTTTTCGAGAGGTGTTGCTTCACTTGTAAACGGCCAAGTGAAGCCGTTGAACAGTCGCCGTGATAATAATGGACGGCCTATGCCGATCGGTATTCGGAGGTACGTTACTCCTCCATCCATTGACCATTTCCATTCGCGCTTCAGGGCATGGATGCAGGGATGGAAAGGAAAGCAATGGAGGGAGAGGGGCAGTCAAACCGGCCCCACCGCGGGGTCTGTCCTACACCATCTCGCATCATCATCACGCTGTTGTCCACCCAACCCATACCCGTCGTACCTACTTATTACTTACATACCTGATCTATTGCTCTTTCGTATCTTTCCATTTCTTCCACTTTCATACCACCCATCTCCTTTCTCTTCAATCCTCATTATACCCATTGTTTTTGGACAATACCTCGATTCTTCGAGTCTCTTGAAGCTAAAGCTCGAAGCTATAGCTTGCTAACTTCAACCCACACAGTCTTGTCCCCAAGATCTCTGATCGACCTTGCTCAGCCCACGCCAGACTCGCCCGCAACGAAACAATGACTGACCGCGATGTTCTCCCCGACAATGTCAAGCCCAAGCACTATCAGCTGTCCTTGAAGGATCTCGAGTTTACCAACTGGACCTACAAGGGAACCGTTACGTACGCCACCCATCTACCCCTCATCCACCAAAGCTAGCTCTGACAGCTCTACAGTATCGACTCGGAAATCACCAAGCCCACCAAGGAAATTATCGTTAACACTCTCGAACTCAAGCTCTCTCACGCCAAGGTCTCTATTGACTCCAAGTCATTCGATTCTACAAGCTTCAAATATGACGCCAAGGCTCAACGCTCTACCATCACCTTTAACGAGGAGCTCCCCGTCGCTTCCAAGGCTTCCCTGGTCATCGAATTCGAAGGCATCATCAACAATGAGATGGCTGGTTTCTACCGCAGCAAGTACAAGCCTGCCGAGACCCCCTCTGCTTCAGTCCCCAGTGATGGCGAATGGCACTACATGTTCAGCACCCAGTTCGAGGCTTGCGATGCTCGCCGAGCTTTCCCCTGCTTCGACGAGCCCAACCTCAAGGCCACTTTCGACTTCGATATCGAGATTCCTTCCGACCAGGTTGCTCTGAGCAACATGCCAGTCAAGGAGACTCGACCTTCCAAGGATGGCTGGAACATTGTATCTTTCGAGACCTCTCCCGTCATGAGCACCTATCTTCTGGCCTGGGCTGTCGGCGACTTTGAGTACATTGAGGCTTTCACCGACCGCAAGTACAACGGCAAGCAGATTCCTGTCCGTGTCTACACCACCCGTGGTCTGAAGCAGCAGGGTCAGTGGGCTCTCGAGCACGCTCCCAAGATCATTGACTTCTTTTCCGAGATCTTCGACATTGACTACCCTCTGCCCAAGTCCGATTTGATTGCTGTTCACGAGTTCACCCATGGTGCCATGGAGAACTGGGGTCTTGTCACCTACCGTACTACCCAGGTTCTCTACGATGAGAAGACCTCTGATCCCCGTTTCAAGAACGCCGTTGCCTATGTTGTCGCTCACGAGCTGGCTCACCAGTGGTTTGGCAACCTTGTTACTATGGACTGGTGGGATGAGCTCTGGCTCAACGAGGGTTTCGCTACTTGGGTCGGTTGGCACGCTGTTGACCACCTGCACCCCGACTGGCAAGTCTGGGCCCAGTTCGTCAACGAGGGTATGGAGGCTGCTTTCCGTCTGGATGGTATCCGTGCCAGTCACCCTATCCACGTTCCTGTCCGTGATGCTCTTGATGTCAACCAGATTTTCGACTCCATCAGCTACCTCAAGGGTTGCTCTGCTATTCGTATGCTTGCCAACCACCTTGGCGTTGAGACTTTCCTCAAGGGTGTCTCTAACTACCTGAAGTCTCATGCCTACGGAAACGCCAAGACCACTGCTCTGTGGGATGCTCTTGGTGAGGCCTCAGGCAAGAACGTGACTGAGCTCATGCACCCCTGGATCTCCAAGATTGGCCACCCCGTCCTTACTATTGCTGAGGAGCCTGGTCAGATCTCCGTCAAGCAGTCCCGATTCCTGTCTACTGGTGATGTCAAGGCCGAGGACGACACCACTACTTGGTGGGTTCCCCTTGGCCTGGAGGGCAAGAAGGATCATGCCGGTATCGCTTCTCTGTCTCTTACCACCAAGGAGGACACCATCCGTGATGTCAACGATGACTTCTACAAGCTCAACAGCGGTGCCACTGGTTTCTACCGTGTCAACTACCCCCCTGAGCGTCTCGCCAAGTTGAGCACTCAGCTTGACAAACTCAGCACCGAGGACAAGATCTCCATCATCGGTTCTACTGCCGATCTTGCCTTTGCTGGTAACGGCACCACGCCTGCTCTCTTGACCTTCCTCGAGGGCTTCGGCAAGGAGACACACACTCTGGTCTGGCGCCAGGTTCTCGACTCCATTGGTGGCGTCAAGTCTGTCTTTGGAGAGGATGAGTCCATCAAGAAGGCTTTGGACAACTTCACCCTGAAGCTCATTAATGAGAAGGTCAAGGAGGTTGGCTGGGAGTTCCACGAGGGTGAGGACTACCTTACCGGTATTCTGCGAAAGGAGATCATTGGCGTTGCTGTTGCCAGCGGCCACCCTGCGTAAGTTTTGCTGCCCCATATGTAAGTGACTTTGCTGACATATGTAGTGTTACCGAGGAAGCCATGAAGCGCTTCAACGCTTGGGTTGAGAACCCCGAGGCTAACCCTATCCCCGCTCCTCTCCGTGTCGCTGTCTGGCGCGCTGCCATCATGAAGGAGCCTGCCCGCACTGTTGAGGTTCTCAAGAAGGAGTGGTTCAACACCAAGTCGATCGACGGAAAGCTTCTTTCTCTCAGCGTTCTTGGTACCGTCAAGGATACCGAGCTCCTCTCCAAGGAGGTCATTCCCTTCAACTTTAACCAGTCTCCTCCCTCCAACGCTGTTCCTGCCGGAGACATGCACGTCCTCGGTGGCTCTATCGCCAACAACGTTGTCGGCCGTCCCGTGCAATGGCAGTTCATGAAGGACAACTGGGATGCCGTCATCACTAAGCTCGGCAACCCTGTTGTTGTCGACCGATACATGAACCTCAGTCTGAGCCGCTTCACTGACGTGGCTGCTGTTGAGGACATTGAGAAATTCATGGCCGATAAGGATACCAGCAGCTTTAACCGTACTCTTGGAACTGTCAAGGACAAGATTCGCGGACGTGCTGCGTACCGTGAGCGTGACTCTGAGAAGCTCAAGGAGTGGCTCAACGCTCATGGCTATGCTTGACTATGTAAATTATGATGCTGTTAGAGCAAGTTTGAAATAAAAGTAATTACTTGGTTATTTTATTTTCTTTTGACTACAGTTCAGACTGTTGAATCTCCGTCTTTGGGACTACATCGACCGTCGAATATTTTCAGTTTTATTTTGGTTGAATAGGCGGACAAGGGCGTCGTTCTGAGACTCATGATATAGGTCATCGTTGTAAACAGTTTGTAAATTACCATACTTATCGCATCCCGAAAAAGCACACAAGGAATATAGGCTTTATATCCTCGGTTTTACAGTTTCGTGGCTCGCAGTGATGTCGTCTCTTGATCTTCAACGCATCTTTATCTTGCGAGGTATTTCCTATTTGGGCACCTGACGAGATCTTCAGACATGCCAATCGATTACTATTATGGAGGGTTGTCAGATCGATACTGTGGCTTTTTGATTGCATGTACCAACTCACCAACAGCCAATCAATACGAAGTTCCTGAGCCTGAACGCCTGCGGCCTATGGCAGGCCTCATGCGAAGTCTAGAAATGAAAAATGGACATGACATGCCCATATAGTTTCAAATATAAGAGAGCCAGCCATCCGGCTCGCTTTACTTTTAGTTTTGTCTTGTTTTCTTACAAAATGGGCAACCTTTCAACAGATTCAATCGTAACTCTCGTCAGTTCCATACCGGCCTTATTCATTGCATGTCTTAGTGCTTGGTTTGCATACTTGGCTCTGCGTCGCCGCAACATCACCCGCAACGACATTTACACGTCTGCAATCGGACTGGTCGTCGCACAGCCCAGCACTCCTCAATCGAGGTGCGTTTCTTGTTAATTTCCGGTTGTGTTCTTAAATCTGATTCACAGTTATACAGCCTTGACTTATCATCACCGCCATTTCATTTCACACCCGAAGATTTGGAAAACATCTTGCCTCAAGTGCCACCTCCGACCTACCACTAGTGTAAGTGAGGCTTTGGATAAAAGTGACCATATGACGATATTGGTCTAACATTCCAGGAATAAACGATCTAAAATTACAACGCAATATTTCAATATTTGAAAGATTCTATGATTCATGTTTTACTTGATGCGAGACTCGGGAGTTGGATTGTGGGAATAGAGAAAGGGAGTTGTTATAACTGTTTGGATGCCGCATGTAAGGTTGAATTTTAGATACTCGTGTGTTGGTTTGGGATATTCCGTTTATTTGGCGGGAACCCAATTGAAATGAAAGATCCTGTTTGTGTTCCTTATATGAACTATCTACATTATCAATATACATGGGAATTTCTCGTCCTTTCAGTTCGTCACCTTTATCTTTGAACATGGACGAGCTCTGCCTAGTCCCGCCCGCACTTAAAGAAGCGTGTCTCATACAATATAAGAAATAATTACCTGCTCGAATTTCAATAACTCCACATCGGGTTCTTCGGAACCTTGATCGGTCTGGTGGTCTAGTGGTATGATTCTCGCTTAGGGAAAACCCTACAGCATAGCTTGCGAGAGGTCCCGGGTTCAATCCCCGGCCAGACCCTTTCTTTTGCATTTTTGCATATTCCTAGGAATATGTATTATAGAAATTGGTCCTTTTTGCTATTCGATTTGGTTTTTGAGTGAGTGAGAATGTGACACTGGTTGGTAGTTGGTGACACAAGCTTGATCGCAGCATGTGTTTTAGGTATCCAAAAACAAAGTAATCGATTCATAACTATACATACGACAACTCATACCCTCAAAGCATCCACATTCTTCGAAATCCAATCATAAGACTGAGTCCTAAAGTCATCGTTGATGAAACTATTCTTATCCGCAGTCTCAAACCACATAAGCGTCTTGCTCTCCTTCCACTTGGGCCAGTTAGCATACTTGGTAACGCCCTTGTTAGGATCCAAGTTATACAAAAAGTTAAAGTAGTACGTCCTGATGCTGCGCATGGCATTGTTAGGCCAAAGGCCGTAGAACACTTGCAGCAGATCTGAGCCGTGCATCGTTCCCAGGATGGGAGTGCCGTGGTTGTAGCTCGCGAGGTAGGCCCATGCCGGGACGTTGGGGTTTTTGTCTGTTGCTGCCTGCAGAAAGATTCGTCGAGTGAGGGAGAAGACGAGATCGCCAAAGACGGCGGCGCGGCGCTTAAAGCCTGGGAAGACCTCGTTGAGAATAGAGGTTCGGAAGGGACTACCTGCGCTGCGAGCACTGGGATATATGTTCACCAAAGTAGTCAGTTGTTCCTTTGTGGCCTTTTGGAAGTAGAGTTCCTGCAGGTAGTCGACAAACTTGGCCGTGCTGGTCAAGTTTGGCTGAAATAGACCAAAGAGTGTGCCCTCGTCCTCTTGGTTTCCGTTGATCATGGGAACAGCGTGATAGCGTCCCGATGCAATGAGGGCTTCTGGGCTCTCGGGGAGAACCTTGCCGTCTGGTCTTGGGAAGTAAGATAGAGCTAGTGAGTTGTACGACAACAGTCCAGGAACAGAGTTGGCTGCGCTCAAGAACTTGTCGTAGCTCAGACCGCGGAGGCATGTGAGGGTATCAGAGGCTCCAGAGCAGCCGGCGTCCTTCACAACAGCGTCGTAGATAGCCTGTCCCTTTGCACTATCCACAGGTTCCGCTGGGGCGATACTGCCCGAGTTCATAATGGCGCCTCGGAAAAGGGGCTTTCCCTTGTAATTGGCATCACCACCGTAGAGAACCATCTGGTCAAGGACGGAGATGGCGCCTGCTGACTGTCCCCAGATAGTGACCTTTTCAGGATCACCTCCAAAGGACGCTATGTTATCAGCAACCCACTCGAGTCCCAGGCGCTGGTCGAGAAGACCCAAGTTGGCACTTCCATCCTTCTTGATCTCAGCACCTGGCATGAACCCAAAGCCAGCAACGCGATAGTTGACAGCAACATAGATAAAAGGCTGGTCCTGATCAATAGCAGTGCCTAGAAGACTAGTTCCATCGTACATGGCACTTGAACCAAGTTCAAAGCCACCGCCAAAGATCCAGAACAGGACAGGAAGTTTGTCGCCTGCCTTTGCACCCACAGGTCGTTGGACAGTCATGGTGAGACAATCCTCCTGGCCAGTGATGGGTGTAAGGAAGGGGATAGCCAGGAAGTCTGAGAGGAACTTTGAGATAACATCCTGGCTTCCACTTGAGAAGAACATTTGAGGACACGATGGGCCAAGGAGTCCTGATGCGTCAAACTTGCCCAGAGGCTTGGAGAGCTTCCTTGGGGGTCTGAGACGTAAGGAACCCGTTGGTGGATCTGCGAAGGGGATACCTCTGAAGGATTCGACCTTGCCAGCGCTTGATCCGATGACGGTGCCAGAGGGAACAGCAACAGTAACTTTGGCTGCTCGTTCCTCGATTGCTGGAGAGGCAGGTTCGACGGGTTGCAAATCTGGAATTGCATCCGGAACAGGAAACGGAGCTGGGACAGCGGCCACAGCAGTGAGAAGGCTGAGGCCAGAGATGAGACCCTGAAACTTCATTTTGAAGCTCAAGTATTGGGGACTGTGCTAAATACAAGAATAGTAGTTGGAGCAAAGGCTGAACTAGGCCACAGCCCAAACAGAACTGCAGACAGAAGTATGAGTCTTCTCAGAAGCAACTGACGATGCTCTCCAGTTGAATGCTGATCATCATTTCAACGGGGAAATGAGCTCAATTTGAAGCATTTCGAGGCTATAGTATTGCAGTATATACTCGTCCCCCCCGCTTAGACGACTCTATGGGACGTTGGGTTCCCAACACGGGCGACGTCGATGATCCAGCCCATCTCTCCCTCGAATGCCGGCATCATGGTCCCATAAGAGGAAGACATCGCCGTACTCGCTTTGCCATGACAGCCAAAAAAGGTGTCAAACCGAAAGATTTTTGATCTCAGCCCCGCTCACCAGTGGGGAAATCAGCTGCTAAACAAACCATTTCTGTCCTTTAAAGTTGAGATAGTGAGACCGAGGCAGAGTTTGTGCCCTTTTAGCAGCAAGACCGACGCGATACAGCACGTGGTGTAGCTCCGAAGGATCGACAATCAGCTGGATAGTTTTTGTCTGTAGCGGTATGTTGTGGTTGGTGGATGGGTTTGGAAAAGGTGGTCTTGGAGGATGAAAGATGAAAAAAGATTGGTGGGGATGTGAAAGAAGTTGTTGGGTTGAGATGAGTCGATCGAGTTGAGATGGCACCTGCCCTGGTCCTGCAGCCGAAAACGGTTCATACCCCGGACACTCTATCTTTATCTGCCGTAGCCCTGGACCAGGCCCCGGCCCCGAAGACCTGCAAGAGCCCGGGACAAGAGAAAGAATGCGGGGAAGATGGATAATTAATACGAGTTTGTATTACATATTCCACGAGGCATTAATAGAGAATCATGTATGTTACTATAACTTCAATAGTGTGACCCCGCGTATAGATGCAGTATCCCCTGTCTTTCACTTATAACCCCAGTCTTTCAACAGCCTGTCACCGAAACAATTAAGCGGCCAAGCTGGATAAATATGATATATCAGGTAACTCAGCCTTACCCAAATATCAGGTAGCGAGTCCAGTACCAAGACAAGATCTTGACGAAACTTGATCAAATAGACCACAAGACCCTATAATCACTGCCCTATTCCATCATCACACGCACAACCACTTCCGCTGTTCAAAATAGGAAGTTCTCAAGATATCATGCCCAAAGAGCACTAGATATATCTTATGCAGGTGCAAGCAGCAAGCTCATCCTCTCCGCTCCGTAAGCAACATACAAGATGGTGTAGTCGAGCAGCATTCCGAGGTTCGGGGCACATCCGTTTACGTTAACATGTCAGACGAATAGACATGTGCTTCTCTGAACCAACTAATTCCTGCCAAGGTCTGACTAGTTGAAGAACTTATGTCGAGTCTGTTAATGGTCAAAGGGTGTTCCGATGATTCGTGCATAAGCCCGAGAGGCCGAACGAAAGGCATCTCACTATAGCTGAAAACATAGTGCTATATTGGTTGGGTGATGATAAATTCATCATGATGCTTTATAACATTAGGGTGCTAGTTACCTTGAACTACTTAAGCATCATAAAGTTGCAACATGTCTTGACTAAATTGTCTCAATTTTATTTGGAATGTCGGGAGCCAAAGTTCCAATAAATAGTCTTGTTCAGTAAGATGTTCGTGAATTCGTCGTTAACTAAGCGCTTTACCATCTAGGAGGCAAAAACAAGAAGAGGATATCTACATGTCCTGAATAAACCCCTCACTCGCTTCATGTGTCAAAAACCAAAACGCTGCCCTTCATAACCTAGGTAGGTAGTACCCCGATAGACAACCTTGTACCGTTGCCAATGCTATGCGTGCCTGTGAGGCAGATAGAGTCTTCATGCAATCCCAAAGACAGCCCAACCAATGTATAGTGCCGTACACCGACCGTATGCGTCCTGCCTGTCGCCTTGAAACCAACCCGTGGGTATATCATATCTCTCTAATCCCCAGTTCCTATCATACATACACTGCATGCAGTTTGCTTTGCTTTCACATCACCACGCCCACAGGCGTGCCCTCGTTCAGACACCGTTTCTTGGAAACAACCGCTGGTTCCTCATCTGACTCTTCCTCGAAGCTGCTGCTCACAACTTCGGGGACAACATCTCGCTTGCGCTTCTCGCCACCTTGTTTCTCGGGGTCTTTCTCCCATGTTTCTATCTCATCTGGGTTGAAAGCTCCGACAACATCTTGACCCAAAGCCTTGCCCAGTCTCTCTCGTAGACCTAGAATTGGCCAGATAGGAACTCGTGTGTATTCAATCGTGAGCCCAGAAATAACAGCATCGTCATCGTCGGCCGGAGCCTTGAAGGGATCATGGAACTTCTTCAAAAATTCCTTGGTCATGTATCCGGTGTAGACGATAAATTCGCATGTTTCAATATCGTGGGTGAGAATCCTCAACTTGAGGTCGTGGAAATTGGGGCATGGCGGGATGGCTTGCTCTGGTGACATTCTGGAGTCGCGTCGGCTGCACATCCTGCCAGTGACAGGTGGGGCAGGGTAGAAGTGTTTCTGCGCCATCCCGAGAAAAACGCCCACAAAATGCGCATCATGATCCGAATTTGAAGGTACCAGCATGCGGGCTCTTAGTTGTTGGAGGCGGAACACAGGCTCGTTCCATGTTCTGCCGGGGCCTGGTGCGACGCGAAAAAGGTTGTTTCGGACTGACGCAAGCTGAGTCTTGCCCATGTAGCAGACCATGGGTAGATTGGCGGGGCCTTGGTTCGGGGAGGATTGTGTTGAGATGTTGAATGATTCCGCGGGTCGCGTTGAAACCGATTTGAATGAAGAGTAGGAAGATTTGTTCTCGTACTTGTTTTCGTCGGAGGGGAAATTCCACATGAGCTGTGCGCGCACAGCATCCCGATAAACGCGACCGCCAAAGTATAGATGTAGTTCGGGTAGATAGTGTGGCTTGCTGAAAGCTGTGGGCCACAGCGTCATGAGGATTGTCTTGACGGCATTTGAGGAGAGGATAGGGTGCATTGGGTCGGGCAGCAGAATCTGCGTAAGCGCGTTGCCGAGTGTGATGATGGTATTCGATGGGCTGAGATGCCCTCGCGATGGCGGCGTGCCTGGGGATGCGATAGGCTGAGGGGTATCGCATGGAGGCAGCTCCTCCCATTTCGCGCCGAGTACTTGGGCATGTAGGTCGGTCCAGCAGATGGGTCGCACAAAGAGTGAGACGCCGGCATGTTGTTGAAAGATGTCGTAAAGCGAGTTCTTGGCTGGTCGGTAGATGCGATGCGGGCGCCTTTTTCGCGGGGTGACCATGGGCGCTTGCGATGTACAAGGGGTTGTGTTCAATGAGGCGACGTTGCCATTACCGTTCTGTGACAGAGCGGTCGATGAGGAGGAGGATTGAGAGGTTGCCATGTCCACCAAACTGCGCAGCTGTCCGATGAAGCTGCCGTTTCCAAAGAAAGAACTGTCGCGAAGAGACTTGATTAGTACTTAGTCTGGGATGGGATATTTGGCTTTGGTGTAGGAAGTTGTCGATGTTGGAAGAAGAAAAAAAGAGTGTGGCGCAAACTTACTCAAACGCAAGCATTCGATATTTGATATCTGTTGCCCGCTGTGGATGACTCTTGCTGGGGGTTTGCCTTGGATGTTGTTTGATGGTGACTGTGACGCGCCCTTAAGGATTCCCTGTTTATCTCCCGTCCCGTCTCCAATTTGAGTGAGTGCGTGAGTGACAAGCTCTCACTAGCGGCTGGCACGAGCGCCGCCCTTGTCAAAGATTGACGAAAAAAGTAAAAAAAGGGGTTTTGGAGCCTGAAACCGTCCAATAAGAGATGAGCCAGATGGAGAAGAAGGCAACTGGAAATGGTATCTTTCTTTTCTCTTGTGGTTGGGGGTCGATGAGAAAAGAAGGTGAGTGAGTGAGTGAGGGAGGGAAGATATAGACAACGCAGAAATATCGGTGACCAACCTAACATCTATTAGGCTGTACGTGTGGACGGAGTACAGTGGATACCTGCATCAAGAAGAATCTGCACGGGTGACAGGGAAAAAGCGCGTCGCCACCGTGATTCGTCGCGGAGCAAATCGGCGCGAAGGAGTTGCGAGTTCACGTGAGATGCCAATGTAACTTTAGGCAGCCACGACATATAATGCTGCGCCACATAAGCCAGGGTAACCTAACATAGGCGTGTTGGCCTTACGCGACATTGCCAAAGGAATAAGGCATCAACTTTACTAGCCCAGCAGCCTTGCTTGCCCCACACCAATCGAGCTTCAGAGGTGAGCTTCAGAGGTGCAGCCCCGCCGGTGACGAAGCGCAACTCACTCAGCTCAGCATCAGCCCGTAACTTGGTCCAAAACAGCGTTGATATACTAGAATTGGTCTATTAACTGCTGTTCAAGATGCCTGTATGTATTTACTCTCCAATGCTTCCTTTCATCACACAACTATACAACCCCAACAACATACACCACCATCACTCTCACTCCTATTGCATCACCTCCGCCTCCGACCTATCTCACGATGCCAACCAAGCTAACAACACCTCTCTAGGCATACAACTCCGTCTTCAACCAGGACCCCAACGTCCCCCGTATAATCGGCAACTTCCCTCTTCTTCCTCTCCGCACCAAGACCCGAGGACCTGCCTACACCCTTCCCGCTCCCTCGCCGCCTCTGCCGGCCAACGAGTCACCCGACCCTGATAGCGAGAGCTACGATATCCTCGACGAGGTCCTTGCCCTCTTCCGTGCCAACACATTCTTCCGAAACTTTGAGATTCAAGGCCCTGCCGACCGTCTGCTCGTCTATGGAATCTGGTTTGTCAGCGATTGTCTGACCAAGATCCGTCCTCAGGCTTCTCTACGTGATGCCCAGAAGGATGTCTTGAACTTGGCGCTTGACCTTAACTTTGCTATTCCCGGCGACCCTGGATGGCCCCTTAACCAGGTGTGTATACCAAACTGCCAAGCCAAAGGCTCTGTGGCAGATAATGAAGGATATGCCATGGATCGCTAATGTGATATTAGATGTACGAGCCCCCTAGGGACAGACAAGAAGCGGAACAGCTCAAGCAATATATGTCGCAGGTTCGACAGGAACTTGCTTCCCGATTACTCGCTAGGGTATACGATGGCGATGAGACTAAGCCCAGCAAGTGGTGGTTGAGCTTTACCAAGAGAAAGTTCATGGGCAAGTCTCTTTAAATTGTGAGCATGGAGCGTTGAGTAGGGTCATTTTTAGAAGACAACCATGATGCAACAGTCAAGGAGCTGGCGTCATACCATACAAAATACATATTTCCATTTGAGCCATTACCCTTTGCCCCCTATTTACACTCAGGGGTACTTGAGTGACAACAAATAACCGCGGAGTGACTCTTTCTTTTAGACATTTAGACGACATCTAATATTTAGGCACAAGAGGTCTTATGAAGATGTGATTATAGGTTTATGGTAGCCTAGGCTCAGGTAGCTGAAATCGAACCAAATTATTATGATGAGTTTAGGGTTTGTATTAAGTAGTTTATGATGAGTTTAGGATTTATGGTAATTAGTTTATTATGAACTTGCCTAGAAGGTAAGTAGTTTATAATAAATTCAGGGCCTAAGTGACAAGATTCTGTTGGTATTGATTCATGACGTTCTCGTGAGTCACTCCGAGCTTCAAACCTCACGTTGGACTTGGAGTTGATCGAAACAATATGGTCCCAGGTTCCCGATCTGGAATTCCATTAGGTTTTGGCCGGAATCGCCATTACCGGTGTCCATAAAGACAGGATGATAAACTTGACGATGCCCAAGGCTACATATGGCGGAACATGGGAAGACCTGTCCTCTGTTCAGGGAGGAACTGTTGGAAGAATTAGCGGTGTTATCATCAAGATTCAAATAAACCTCGTAAGAAGACCATATGAAGATGTAATTGGAAAGGGACATATCATCAGACATGACTTCAATACGGGAGGATGCTTAGTTGAGAAATGGTGTCAAATCTTGATTAGAACACAACATATATCTACATTTACCCTAGAGAGAACTGGCAATACAAGGTATGTGCTTTATTGGACGGATGATATAATTTTGGAGACTGCCCATCAGGGCGATTACTTTTATAGGTGTGCTATGAAATCTCTTTGATACAAGATCACTCTAACCATTCATGTTTCTAACTTTCTTCTCTTGAACTTACCCCTGGCTTCAATCTTACCCTCCACAGGCACCGCCCTCCAAGCTGTCAATAAGAATCCATCCGCACCTCCCCGACCCATCATAAAGGGATGCGTCCTGCCAGGAAGAACCTGCCATCGTCGTGCCCTGCTACTCTGGATAGTCACACCAAGCAAAAGCGTAGGGTTGATGGGGAACTCTTCACTGCCCTCCCAGCGCTCAAGCTCCTCGGCTGTCTTGCTTTCTACCTCTGGCGGAGGCGCGGACACCCAGGCGGCTCGGCGTGCTACACTGAAGCAGTCGGCGAGTTGTGTTAGGGGCTCGATGGTGGGTGAGTAAATGGCGATGGGGGCGCCACCTGCTAGTAGGGGAACGGTGCTGCGGACAATAGAGATGGGATCCATCGAGCTTGCGACTGCAAGACCGGAGAAACCTCCGGCGCGCGTTGTATCCACTACATGCCGGATACGAGCCCATCTTCTTCTCTTGCGGTGGTAGTTTCCTCTGCGGTTTGTCTTCCAAGTCGCAAGTTCTTCTGGGGTGGCCTCAGGAGGCTTGTTGTTATATGCGTCATCTTCCTCGGGGGAAAGGAGCTGAAGCCATGAAATATCCATGAGGTTGGTGTCGAGGGGATGGTAAGGAGGGGAAGGGTTGGCGTTGGCGGCGTCGAAGTTGAAGTATCGTAGAAGAGCGAGGTTGGGCTGGGTCTGGCCGTGGATCACAGTAAGGGTGTTCTTGTTGACATAGGGGACGTTGAAATCGCTTCGCTTATGGGGTCGCTTCTTCTCCTGCTTTTGCTCAGGAGGATTTGTAACTTCTGATGTCGTTTGAGGTTGGTCTTGGTCCATTTCATCTGTAGGAGCGGTGCTTGTTTCTGCAACAGCCGGTGCTGCGGTATCTTCCGTCTCCTCTTCGGGCTTTGGATGGAGGATATCCATTCTCTCAGCCAAAGAGGCAACAAGCAAGCCACCCGTATCATCAACCACCAACCACCTACCACCCTGAGATGCGCTGCTTTCTTCAGAGGGAACTCCTCCGAAGTGAACATCTGCCCAGCATCCTACGAGCGCCATCATCTCCTGTCGCATTTCCAAAATCTTAGAAGCATCGCGATCTTCCAGTAGCCATTGTGCCAACATTGGCACGTCGAGAGGTAACACAGTAAACCGTCGAATGTACTTTTTCGTCTTGAGAAGCTTGTACTTGGCCAAAGAGTACGCCGTCTTCTGGTCAATGGCCGTATGCGAAAGCAGCAGCTTGGCGATCAGCTCCTTGCCGGCTGATGCGCCCTTGCGCTTAAGCTCCTCAATCTCCTCCGGCTTGAGCGTCTGTCGTGCTGAGTCGTCGATGATCTCACGATTCGATCGAATAAGAACCTTCCCACTTTCATCCACAAGGGTTAGTTCCTCTCCGTCCGCTGCAGCAATCACATCGTCTCCCTCTGCTGGTTCTGTCGCTTCGGCGCTGGTATCGGCCAAGTCGTCGGCATTGAGCTCCTTGGCGGGGACAACGCGCAGGCGCGCAAATGTTTCGCCTTCGCGCTTATCTTGGACTTCGTATGTGAAGTGGTACGGGCGGTGGATGATAAGATTTGTCGGGAATGAGCCATACTTGCCCAGCGAGATTGTCCTGTCGCAAGTTAGTCACGGCGCAGAGTGGAATAATGATGATTTACTTACGTATTTGGTACGACCTGTAAAACTCGATATGTTTCATTGGGAAGCCGTAAGGCTACCCATGAATTGGGCTGTACCGTCTCTTTGTCCATCTTGCGTGTGCTAGAGCAAGTTGGTTTGCGACTTTCGAAGAGAGAAAAAACTAAGGTCAGCCACTCACCTCGGTGAGCCCCGCCGCGGCCCCCACACTCCGATCTTGACCGAGATCTCTCCTCTCCTCACCTTGGCAGTGGGTTATAAGTCGAAACTGAGGATAGAGAACCATAAACTTTTATCAAGTTTAGGCTTCGTAGTCGTCGTTTAGATAAGAAACCTTTTGTTTATGACAATATCCACAAATTCTTACCTAAAAATACCATCAAGTCAAATCACAAATTCAGGCATTTATTGACTCTATCTACAACAGTTACATCTGTGATTTGTTGACCAATGCCCAAAGAAAGCCACTGGAGCCACCAAGACTCAAAACTAGCTTCCTCATATCCTGTGATAATTCTTCTTTTCTTTCACCAAAATGCACAATTTACTCGCTTCTGTACTCAAAAGCAAAATGTGACGACAGTGCCAATTCTTCAGACGATTTGTTCCTCGGTGATGTCCGCAGTTGAGCGGCGTCGACCAAACAGAGTTGCAAAAAAGTCGTAGATGCCATCCCAGGCATAGAGCATCATGCTCATAGTTCCGAAAATGAAGAATGGTACAAGGGTGTAGGTTGTAAGATCTATCAATTGGTTAGTATTCATTTTATACACAAGGGGGAGGGGGTTAAACACTTACAGACCAACCCGCCGGAACGTTTGACAACGTTGTACAGCTCATTGCGCATGATGCTGTCTGCATTTTGCTCCCACTTCCAAGGGCCGATCATTCGGAATTTGGTATTGAAGTTGGACCCCATCGCCCAGGTGAAGAAGACCTTCTAGCCCTTCTTCATGACACACAGGGCTTGGGGCGCAGAACCAATGTCGAGGGCAAGTTGATAGGCATAGCTTTCGTGATCGACGGCACGCTTGGTCTCGTAAAAACTGTAGCTACCGCGTGGGTGGAGCTGATAGTCGAGTTCGTACGGCTCGAGGGCGTTGGGATCACGAGTGCGGGGGACTTCATTGGGATACTGGTGCTGGATGAGATGAAGAACCCACAACTGAGCTTGCAGCTCGGCGAGAGGAGGAATTGCACCTATGAAATGTTAGCTAATGTCTTTCTATCATCATTACCGGGGTACTTACCAATTGAAGGACGAATGAATCCAATGTAGCCAAGAGTGACATCTCCTTCTTTGTAGATGCCTCGAACATTGGTCTGGGCGACATTGGCATAGTTGTTATCCAAGAAAGGGAAATCTCGAGAGTATCCCGTTGCAAAGACTAGTACGTCAGGCTTGCACTGCTCTTTAGGAAGATCAGAATCGCTCGGAAGCTTCTTGTCGAACTGCATGAAACCATCCTCGTCAATCTTCTCTGGCCAGGTCACCACGTCGATCTTCTTGTCATCGGTGTCCTTGATTTCGACGTTGATGAAAAAGGAGCGGATACGATTAGCCCAAGAGGTGGATCGCTTTCCAACGCTCATATAAGGGAGTGCCTTGTCGGACTTGCAGAGGATAACTATTTCTCATGTTAGCAAATGTAATTGATATCAGATGGGTTGATGTGATAACTTACTGGAGTCAATGTGCTTTCGTGTCGAACTCATCTGACCAACCCACTGATCGGGGCCCTCTTCAGTGCCTCCAATTACCTTGTTCATCCCCTTGAGCCAGCCATCGTAGTAGTTCCAAGGGAGCTGGCCCCTCTGGAGCTTAGGGTGAACATAGGCCGTATCGAACAGGCTGGCGACTGAGGTATCAACGGGCTTGTTCGGGGCAGTGGGTACTGGGGAGCCCAGGACCCGGGGGATCGGGATGATCTGTAAACTGTTAGCTATGTCTCTAAAACATGGTGTGATGACATACCTTGGGTCCGCAAAAGAAGCCATCGCGGTGGCAGAGGGTCACAGTTTTGGCTTTGGAAGTGACGGCAAGATACGCAAGATCCATGCCCGTCTCACCAGCGCCCATGATGTACACGTTAGTGTTCTCGCCAAATTGATCTCGAGACTTGAAATCGGATGAGTGCATGACTGTGTTGACTCTCTCGATACCCTCGATGTAGGGTATGACTGGGTTGACGTTGATTCCGCTGCAGACTGCAACGGCATCGCATTCCCACATGAAAGTACCGGACTCACGGCTCAAGGTCATGACATGGCCGACATTGTTCTTTCCACGGCGGACAGAGTCGACCTTGGTGTTGCACTCAATCATAGGCCAGAGATTAAAGTTTGTGGCATAGTCCTTGAGATATTGAACATAAACCTGAGGGGTTACAAAATCAGGGGCATCATCTGGGAGTCGAAAGTCTGAAAAGGCAGTCAGATACTTTGAGGATACAAGCTATGAAGTAGTTAGTATATAATATATCAATGAATAAGAAGAGAACTTACCTCGGCATCTTCGTAGATGCGATAGGAAAAGGTGCCGCCCACTTCAGCCTCAGCTTCAAAAAGTCGCACCTCGATAGGAGGGATAGGAAAGTACTCGTGTGCATGTGCAAGAAACCGGAGAGTGGCTAGGCCAGCTGGGCCGCCTCCAACGATGGCCACCTTCATGATGTACTTGTCTGTAGGTAGGGAGGTCGTGATGATAGCAAAAGGTTCCAAAAAGGGGAGGGTTGATAGAAAGCAGAGTGTTGATGTGCAAAAGCAAGATGAGTTGGTGTCTGATGTAGGATGAAGGAAGATAAAGAAAGAGCAAGGTCTCGATTTGAATATATAGTCTAGTAGGGAGTGTTCGTGAATGCAGAAATGCTGGCACTGCCAGCTGACTGAGGGACAGCTACGGGCACTGCTACATTTCCTCACATCAAAGTGAACATCACAATGGACTTACCCCCAGTACTCGATTAGAACTTGGCAGCATCTTGGTTGAACTCATAGCTAGGTAGTGTCTCGGATATTCAAGTGCCTAGAACAATGCCACTGTCAAAAAGTGAGGGTATCATGAGTTTGGCATGCATGGCAGTCAAATCTAACGGCCCCAACTTATTTTCTGAACCCTAAAGATCTCACCGTGGTATTTCAAGCTTTCTGTTTATAGTTCCTTGTTTAAGAAATACTTTTGTCTATTAACCGATCAACTGCCCATGCTTTTGTGTAGTTGTTCTTGAACACTTTCTCCTTTGCTGGCCAGGTGCTTTTTGTTGATGTTCTTTACTGATCTCACCAAGAGAGTCTGTCCTTGTTCGCCTTGTCCACAAGAGCAGATATGCACGATAAGTTCCCTGGATCTCATCAAATTATGGATTTGTACTGTAAAAATCGTGGAGTCTTGCATGTGCGACTGATAACTATGTAGCTCAGAGTATCTATTATACAGATGGCCTAAACTACGAGTTCAAGCAAGCATTGCCGAGGCAATTCTGTGTTATTATCAGATCATTATGATAGCATAGTATTCAAGATCTCTCCGATATTATCACGAGATTGTGCTGGGCAAATGCGTCTTTGGTTTGCAAGTCCCGAATCATCGATCATAACCCCGTGGGGAAGCCATTGAGTCGTCGGTTCATTATTAAACTCAATATCATGCGTCTACACGAGTACCTGCCGATATTCTCGTCAATTCAGCCTCGAAATCTTATTGAATGGCGTTTCAATTTCGGATTTAACCGCCCCAACCCAATTATCGACACTTCAGTTGCAGCTCGTTATCACGTTCCTCCTCGTTTGTCCCCTTTCGACCTATCGACGTTTCCCAACAAAGTTCAGCCTCGTTGTATCCTCAGGTATCAAACCAAATGTGCATCCCATATCGTCGACGCCTTCTCTTCTCAACAATGTCAACCATGCATCTATTGGGCTGCACTTCCACAAAATGGAACACATTTTGAAGTCAACACACGAGCCGGACCGATATCGCAATTCTACCAAGACCTGACATCAATCAATAACGCATCTATTCATCATGGTCTTGGATCGGCCTACCTTTGATATTCACGTGCCATCAGTCATGACATTTCATTTCTCAAGACATGAAGCTCATGCACGCCTCCTACGATATACGAGGTACGGGACAGGAGGCCTCAAGCTATGGACTGCCCTTGCTGGGGAAACTGGTGGGCATTCTGTGTGTTATTCGTCACATGCCAAGATGAACATTCACCTACGTCCTCGCTGTATGCCACAAAAGCCTCATGCACTTCTGCGGAGCTGAACGTCCTGATGAGATCTCTCGTGATCGTGCCAGTTACCATACTGGAGATACTGAACTCATGGAACGAAAGAGGGCAAAGATATCAATGGTTCGAAGCATATCCTGGACTTCAACTCTCGGTTGAACCAGTTCCACCGTTTAAACGCTTTGAATCTACAGTTAAAATTATTAATTAACTACAGAACTTGAAGCTCTTTTCGCATTCAATAAGCTCAAGATGGACACCAGCAAGGCCATGCTCTTCAACAGCTCTCCTTGGATAGAATTGAGTTCAGATCTTGGCATCATCGATGTCAGGATGGTCTCTCCAGTACGATTCTCCTCTCCCCTGAAAGTTTGGCCTTTGTTCCTCCGAAGCCTTGAAACTTAGAATACCGCCATAGAGCATCATCACTCACTTCCACTCCTATCTTCACATCCAGTTCTGACAGATGAGGCAAAATCTCGTCCGGGATCATGGAGTACAAAAGAGTCAAAGCACCTCGAGAGATCTATCTTCTCAAACAGATCCAGTTCGCATCTCATTCGTTACCCTCTCATTCCTGCACTCTACTTGAAGGCAGTGATGAGAACGTCCCTCTTTTACGCCCTTAACGGGGCGCTCGGGGCTGTGGCCCACGAGTCACTTGCACACTTTAAAATCGACTCCGGTAAAGAGGGCCATCACTCTCTTGACGGATGCGGAAAGCATGGCAAGTACAAGTGGGTTCCAGACCCAGCGACCTTTGTCTTTCCCCAGAACAACTACAAGCCTGGCAATTCTTGGGATCTCTGCGTCGACACACCTCATTGTGCCCCTCACGAGGCCTTGAGCAAGGTGTCATTTGATTTCAAGGATAACGGCATCATCTTCAACTTCAAGCATATCGACCACTACAAGTACGAGGATGTCGTTGTCTACGTCGAGCGTGGTAAGCCTCCTACCGAGGACTCCTTCAAGTACAGCAAGGAGAGCGACCACTGCAAGGCCAAGCACGACTACAAGGAGGTCAAGTGTTTGATCCCTTTCTTCTCTCTCACTGATGGCGGCTCCTACAACGACATGTGCCCCATCGAGGACAACGGTGGCTGGAGACTTTACATCAAGATCAAGGCTACCATCGCCCATGGACACAAGAAGTACGAGCTCTACAGCCGCTCATCCGAGATCAACGAGAAGTATTTCACTCTTAGCTACACCTGTGCTGAGTGTAAGGAGTAAGTCAAGTCATCCATCAATACTTTGATTTGTGCTAACGCTACTCAGATACAAGCATAAGGATCGCAAGATCAAGTTGATCGAGGCTGAAGAGGAAGAGGCCGAAGATCCCGAGGCCGAAGAGGCCGAGGAAGATGAGAAGTACCTCTCCCTACCACAGCCCATTGATTCAGATCTAACGTCATTGCAGGTCCAAGCATGAGAAGAAGGATAAGAAGGAGCACCACCATGAGCATCATCATAAGCACCACCACAACCATGGTCACAACCACGCTCATCGACATGGACATAAGCACGGTCATCTTCACGGTCACTACCACAAGGAGCACCACCATCATGGCCACCACCATCATCATGGTCACCATCATAAGTCTCATCATCACCAAAAGGATCCTCACCACAAGCATCATGAGCGCCGTTCAGAGAGTGGCGAGCACGACGATGGCTTTCATCACGATCATCACGATCATCACGATCCTGAATTCCATCATGACCACCACCGTCATCACGAGCATCACGATCCCGGCTTCCATCATGACCACCACCGTCATCATGAGCATCACGATCCTGGCTTCCATCATGACCATCACCGTCATCACGATCACTGGAAACACCACGACCATTACGATCCCGGCCGTCACCGTGACTTCGATGCATTCTTAGACGACTTCTTCCGACACCATGGACATCACTATGATCATCACGGTCATGACGGCCATCACGACCCTCACCGCCATCACGAGCATCACGATCACCACGATCACCACGATCACCACGATCACCACGATCACCACGATCACCACGATCATCACGATCATCACCACGGTCATCACCACGGTCATAAACACTATGAGCACCACGATCATCACCATCATGAGGACCATCGCCACCACGAGGATCACAAGCATCACCATGGTGAACATCACGACGTCCACCATCACCACGATGATAAGCATCACGACAAGCATGACGACGGCTACCATCGCCATGATGCTCGTGGTCTGGATTCGGATCCTGAGCGTGAGAGACGTCGTGATGGTGATAGGGACCGTGATAGCAACGATAGGGACCGTGATAATGAACACAGGCACCGCCACGGACATCGTCATGGCCATCATCACCATCATGATCATGATCATCACCACAGACATCGCCACAAGCATTATGAGCACCACCACCACGGTCATCATCATGGTCATCATCACCACCATGGTCATCACCACGGCCACCATGACGATCATCATCATCACCACTACGGTCACCGCTACCGTCACCACCATGAGCGATCCCTTCATCAAAACGAGCAGCCGATTTCTTTTTTAGTTAAGGAGTCGACCGATAGTTCCAACACTTCGGTCGACTCATCTCACGAGGCGAAGTTGGCTAAGAGCAAGAAAGAGGATGAACAGTACGCAGCTTTTGCGGCGATAAGGAAAGCTTTTAAGACCGGGGATAGATGGCATTTAAAGAGGTCCGTCTCGGAGCACGTTGGACTAACGTACACGGAATACCTGAAGTTAAAGCTCGACGAGGCTCTTAAGAAGTACCACAATGCCCTAATTGAGCACGGAAAGGAGGAGTCCGAGCGCGAGAAGAATCATCACGGTTACTCTGAACATAAGGAGCATGAGCCCAAGGAGGAGCAACATGGTCATCTCGAGCACAAGGAGCATGAGCCCAAGGAGACGCACCACGGCTACTCTGAACACAAGGAGCATGAGCCCAAGGAGGAGCAACATGGTCATCTCGAGCACAAGGAGCATGAGCCCAAGGAGACGCACTACGGCCACTCTGAACACAAGGAGCATGAGCCTAAGGAGGAGCAACATGGTCATCTCGAGCACAAGGAGCATGAGAAGCATCACAATGATCACTCCAATGGGCATGCGCATAAGCATAACCCCATGAAGCATCACCAAGCCCTCTACGCAGACAGAAAGCCCTTTGAACAAGAGGAAGCTGCTGCCTCCATCGACAGCGAGGAATACTCGTTGAAGGGAAAGCACAGGGCCCATGCTCTCGCTCTCGCTAATACATTCAAAGGCCAGTTCCACCATAACCGCAGGCTCAACAAGAAGCTCTTAGCCTTTCAGATTGGGAGGGCAGGACACGCCTTCAAGCGCTCAATTCTGCCCGACTCGGACGAGGCTAGTGTTGTAGAGGTCAACACTGCCAAGGTCGAGAAGTACATCGAAAAGGCCGAGGAACAAATCGCTGAGGCTATCGACAGGACCATCCGAAAGGCTGTCGAGAAGGCTGGCGAGAATCCCAGCGCTGCAACTGTCGCCAAATTCCTTGCCAAGGTTGAGAAGTCCATCAAGCTTATCGTCGCAAAGTACATCGAGCAGACCGTCTACAAAATCGCCAAGATTGACGGAGTCGAGGAGCCCAACGAGGATGACGTCGTTGACCAGATCGCCCATGCTATCCGCCATATCGTCAAGGCTGCTGATAAGATTTTCGAAAAGACTCTCAGTGCTCTAGATGAGAATCCTACCGCCAAGGAGGTCGAGGCCGCCATTGAGAAGGTCGAGAAGCTTCTTGCCAAGGTCATCGATAAGTTCGTCCGCAAGGCTCTCATTGCTATCTTTGGCTTGGATGATGAATCTGAGGAGCCCGAGGTTGAGACTGTCAAGTCCAAGGCTGTTGAGGAGTTGACTAGCAATAATGGTAAGCACAAGAGGCGTTCCGATCCCTACAGCGATACCAGGGTCGAAAAAGCCATCGAAGAGTCTGTTGAGAAGGACGTTGCTAAGCTCGTCGAAAATACAGATGAGGAGGAGCCCAAGAGCCTCTCCAAGCGAGATGGTCGATTCTACAACGGATACGCTCCCAAGTGCAAGGGCAAAATCGTCAAGGCCTATGGCATCGACGGCCACCACACTCATGTCATGAAGGATCTCACCGGTCGCTGGAGTAGAAAACTCTGCTCTGCGCAAAAGGGTGATTATCTCACCTACACACATGAGGAGCTCAACAACGGCGTGCACGGTAAGCTCTTCGCGCCTGATAATGACGAGAATTACGGCAAATACCACATTGAGATCGTCAAGAACGCCCACAAGGACAAGGATATCGTCATCTCCCTGGATGTCGACGACAAGTACCAGTACGATGCTACCGAGGCCAAGGTCTATGTTGGCTGCAACACCTATGGTATAGGTAAACACAGGGGAGACATCTGCGACGACAAGTCGTACCCTTTCCTCGCTGTCGCGGAGAAGGGTCTCAACGAGTTTGTCTTTTCTGCTATGGACGACTACAAGTGCGAAGGCAACTACCACTTCGCCGTTGTGGTCGAGTTCTGCGAGAAGACGTACTAAGGGAGAGATGCTCTAGGCGTGAGCTTGGATACATCAACCTTGACGCCCAGCGTCTCTGGACGAAAGGGACCGCTCAGCCTGGGCATAATCAAGATGCAGTACTTTGTGCAGTATCTCGTTTCGGGCTGGGTAGGGATTAGTTACAATGTTTCAATCGTTTAAGATAGCCATTCCTTTAATAAAAGTAACCTTTCTCTTTGTCTCTTAATCTGAGTTTCCAATATGAAGTGTTTAGTGATATCTCAAGTTCTAAAAACAGCTCTGCTTTATCCCATTTTGAGTGGCCATGTCACTGAAAGCTTTCATTGTTATTACAACACATTTAAGCTCAAAATAGGCCATTCATAAATAACATCATGTATCTGGTATATTCTCTATCATATTCCTAAGCGCCTTGAACACAAACCCATAAATCAAACCCGCTACCGCAATGTACTCCAGTTCGTAATATTCATAATCTAGCTCCAGTTGGGGGCATAAGTGATGAAAGCCATCAGACAGCCGGAAATCAGACCAGCAGTAGGCACAGTAATGAACCATCCAAGGTAAATCCAGCCGACCATGCGCCAGTTGATGGATCGCCAGTCACCGTTGCAAAGACCGACACCAACAATGGCACCGGTGATACACTGAGTGGTAGACACAGGCAGCTCTGTAAATCTGGTCAGTATTTGCGATTGAAGTGTATTTGTGGTATAACTTACTAAGACGAGTGGCCAGGATGATGGTGATAACAGAGCCAAGTTCCATCGAGAAGCCACGGGCAGGAGACATGAGAGTTACACGGTTACCCAAGTTGCGCATAATGTTGTAACCATATGTCCAGAGACCGAGGACAATACCAGCACCACCAAAGGCGAGAATCCAGATAGGGACTTGGGCCTTGCTTCCAGGGACTTCGCCGGACTGCCAGATCTGGTAGATAGATGCATAAGGGCCGACAGCGTTGGCAACGTCGTTGGCACCATGGACGAAAGAAGCAGAGGCCGCAGTCATAACTTGGAGGAAAGTGTAGAGGAATTCAGCTCGGTTGTCATAGTGAGTGGCACGAGCATGGATCTCTTCAACATCGCCAGCAACGACAGACTTCTCGCTCTGAGAAGAGACAATATCCTTGTCGACACCGTGGAGGATGGCGAACTTGATAGCCCACCAGATGAAAGCACCAGTGTACCAGGGGCCACTAGGCTTAGGTCCGATCATAGACTTGTGTGCGGGTTGGTTGTTCTCAGGCTCCTCGGTGGCTGAATCAGTAGCAGCCTTCTTGTCGTGACCAGCTTCGAGATCCTCGCCAAGAGCAGCAGCACGCTGAGTACGGCGCTCCTCAAGCTCTTCACGAGTAAGGTGGCCCTCATAAAAGTTGCGAACAAGACCCTGGAAGTTGTCGGGAGTAGGAGGAACAGGACCACGGCGGAGGAGAAGAGGGCCGAGGAAGATGTGGTAGGCCTTGAGCTCCCAATCCTCCTTGATGACGACACGGTACAACCAGGGGACAAGGAAGATGGCCATGAGAAGACCCCAAGCGGCACCAGCAGCTACAATGACACCAGGAATCTGCTCCTCGGTGAGGTTGACCTTGTAAGAGCCTCCCTTCCAGATGAGAAGCATGACAATGAGCGAGGCGGTAGCCCAGAAGTAGAAGGGGACGAGGATAAGACCCTTGATGGCAGGGCTCTTGCGGAGGAGAACGCAGTACTTTGTGAAGAGGAAGATGAGGGCACCGAAAATACCGGAAAGCATGGGAGCGATGATCCAAGCGAGGAAGACCTGAGAGAATATGTGTTAGTGCGGCTGTTTGGAGTGATGGCGGATGAGTCGAGTACTAACCTGCACAACACCTTGCTGGATATCAACAGAACCATTTTCCTTGTAGCCAATCCAAGTGATACCAGAGCCACCGAGGGCACCAACACCCATACCCAAAACACCACCAAGGATAGAATGGGTAGTGGACACGGGGAAACCAAAGCGAGTAGCAAAGGTAAGGTAGCTAGCAGAAGCAATAACAGCACAAACCATACCCAGCATAAGAAGAGCAGGGCTGTCATTGAAAGCGTCAACATCGACAATCTTTGTTCGAATAGTATCGGCAACACGGCCACCAACACCAAGGGCACCAGTGAACTCCATGATACTGGCACCGATCATGGCCTGGAAGTAGCTGATAGAGCGGGACGACACAGACGAAGCCCATGAGTTGGCGACATCGTTGGCACCGATGTTCCAGGCATCGAGGAAGGCAAAGATGGTGCCTACCGCGAACAAGTAGTCATATTGAGAAAAGACAGCCATTGCTGCGGTGCAAGAAATAGAAGTTCAGAAGAAGAAGAAGTATAATGTGCGAAGAGCCTGGAGAAGCATTGTCTAGGAGAGAGGTTCAAAGTATATATACGTTTTCTACGTGTGGAGAATAAGAGAAGAATTATTCTACGTGGGTTGAGGCGGTTTACTCACACGCCCCTGCAGGACCCAAGACAAGACATCGCCAAGAGGATTCGACCGACGAAGAGAAAAAAGAGAACTAACATCCTGGATGGATTTCCTGGACGCCAAGAGTCAGATCAACAAAGTGCGAGTGTAACCCACGCGCGATATGTTCCGTATTGGAGCACAAAACAGGGCTGGAACATGCACCTACCTAGTCTCCAGCCATTGATTGAGTGATACTGATATGGAATCACACCAATTGGCATCTTGCAGGCTCTCGCCCCGAAGGCGTTGAAGAAACTGGGGCTGCGGGTACAAACAATAAAGTTAAGTTAAGCTTGTAACTAACCTTGTTTCCACAGCTAAAACGTCGCAGGCTGTTATCTCTGACTGCTGATCGGGGTTGATTAGGTTACAACTTGGGAAATAACTCACACGACACAGCAAGGGATTCAATGGGTTTGGAGGTGGGAGACGGTAAGCACACGACATGATCCCTAATGCGTCACCGACAGCTGTGATGGCGTTGTAGATGGCTTACGCTAGGGGCTGTATGCCAAGTTGTGGGTTGTCGGATCCCGGGAGATAGACAGGCTGGAGTAGCTTGTGATGATGGCTTGATATCGAGGAATTGAGCATTACTACGAGCTCTCAGGTCGACATTCTTTGAATTACCTACTACTCGTAACTCGTCATCTACAGAACGACTTCTCGCCTCATCTCCTTATCCATTGACCGAAGAAAGCAAACGAGGGGCTATCAACAAGCTGAGAAGGCACACGACTCATAGCTCCATCTGGCCAAAGCCTCAAACCTCGAAACGTCTTGTCAAAAAGCAACCAATCAAACCGGCACCATGCGTTCAGTCTCGGTGCACTAAACGAGAAATGCTGCAGGCAGGGATATGATAGAGGGACCCCTGCCCAACTCTATCGTGGATAAAGCCAAGGAGCTTATTCTTTTTTGTCCTAGATCTGCGGGTATTGTCCGAACCAAGCATTGACATACAGCGAATGAGGTCCCAAGATCTCTACACGTGTGAGACGTCCATGCAAGATTGGCTACTGGGGAAAGATTTCTCTCGGACGACTTATCGGTATCCCAAAAAGAGTTCATCCCGCGGGCTTGGGAGATATGAGACAATTGCTATGGGTTTTGTTGAAAAGGTCGCCGAGGTAATAAGACAGCTCTCTTGGCATATGCCAGTGTTGATTTTTTTTTTCATCGTCGATGACCAGGCTACCAGGCTCTTACTCGCCATGCCACAAGTAAATCAATGCTGGACAAGATAATCCCCTCGGTGACCCACTCGTGATCTTCACGGAGGTGAGGCGAGAGAATATGGAGCATCGATTGCTTCACATGGAGAGAGCAATTCTATGAATAACTCACTTCCTACTATTGATTGGATAAACGACTGAATGTTTCTGTTTGGCATGAAACCGGGAGATAATAAAGTTAGAAAATAAGGTATCGGCAGTTGATCACCCGGGGAAGATGTAGGGTAGGGTAGGGCGTTGGATTTGAGTTGTCGATAAAAATAAACGTGAAACGGTGAATGAACGCGAAAAAGCTTCGTCAGCTACTGAAGATCTTCAGACTTAAAACAGTAAACTTAATGCTATACTGGTGGAGTTTGTTATAGCTGATATGTCACTGTGCGTTCTGTTTCAACAGAACAATGCTTTCGTGGTCCAAGCTGACGACGACATGAAATGGTGATAACTGACAGAACACAAGAAATTCAGAACGTTGGATCCCGAGCAAAAGAAATTCCCCTTAAGAATACTATCCTGTCCTTCAATTATGCTTAACTCAGATAGACTTTCTACTAGCGAGATACAGTATGTATGTAGACATAGGTAATATTCCAGAGCAAGAGAGTTCATTTAGTAGATGCAGTACAGTGGGTACAGAAGGCCAACAGGTTCCCGCCGAAGAGAGCATATATCAGAATTTATCTACTATACCTAATCCTTTAGTACTTTAGGTACTGATCTTAGGATAGCGTTACCTACTTGGTAAAGTCCTCAGCTAACGTCCTCTTGTCTTTTTGGCCGTCTCGTCCTTGTCCAGTGTCCACACACGACAGCCTACCTAATTGAGCCTAGCTCGAGAGAGTGGTTAGAAATGTATCTGATTGGCTCGGCCGGAGAAAAGCCGTTAGATCGCCCCGCACCCGCACCCGCACCCGCACTAGGCGAAAAAAACCCTCTCCACCAAAACTCAGCATCGCGAAATATGAACCCCATTTCATAACTCACCTTCAACAATCACAAAGCGTAATTGGTTTAGTGGTAAAATTCTCCGTTGCCATTCGAGCAGCGTCGGGGAGCCCTGGGTTCGATTCCCAGATTACGCAATGATCATTTACTTTTGCTGATAAAGGTCATCTTTTTCTCCTTTTTATTCGTTTCCTTTTT